>NJDD01000545.1:235602-269924 GCA_002245505.1 Calephelis nemesis
CACGCCCATATCCCCGAAGAGTTAGGCAGAGGCACAACCAGGGCACCCACGTCTAGCCGAAGACACTAAGTCCCACAATGTGATAGGTGGCAAGCCTATCGCCAACCGGGCACATTTCCAATCCGGACCAACAATTTTTTTTATTAGAAAATTGGAAAAATCTAATTTTCTTTTTGTTGGCCGACCCGGGATTCGAACCCGAGACCGCATGCAGTCAAGTCCAACACCCGGACCGCTGGACCACAGAGGCGATAATTCCAAGTTTATATTTAATATGTCTAAGAACAACGATTATTATTTATACTGTTTTTTATCTTCGCCTGATCGGTTAAAGGTGGTTCTTATGTAATTTCGAAATCAACACCATATGCATTTTTACTAAACATTTACAATTAATATATAATGTATTCCAGAAATGGTAACGAGAAGACCTTTCCAACTAGGCAAAGTGTGTCTGGGAGTAGAGATACCTCGCAAAGCGTTACAAATTATAGATCCTACTCGTACAGAGCTTAGAAACTGTAATACCGCGATGATGGATTTGCTCGACTAACGTATCTTACCTAGAATCCGCAGCATCAAACATCGCTTGTTCGCTACAAATGTACAAATAATATGGCTTTTATGTAATTTCTGTCTTTAGCTTTTGGTGAAATTTCATATGACAAACAGCTTTCGCATAAATTCTATTTGAAATTTAACAGTATTTTAAACAGCTGACTCTAAAATGACGCCATTAAAAATGTTATATATAACATAAAGTCTAGGTTTTTCTTTTGTGACAAATTAGCGAACAAGCACACGACGGAAGCCTTAAACTTCTAATTATATCATAAGTAAGTATTAAATAGGCTGGCACCTTCACCTATTAGTAAATATCACATACAAATAATAGGTAGTATATAGTTAATAATAAATCTTTACCAGTTTTTACTTTTGAACTCGGTTTTTTTAACGTAGTTATTTTTGTTTAATTGTTTTTAGTTTATTGCTGATATGATTTAATTAAATATTTGTGTAAGTAAATATCTTTATAGCATGGTATAAGGCCAACACTTTCTTTTAATTCTTCCAGCACCAGCAGACACCCGTCTATCCAATAATCTGGTAAAATGTACCGAAGTTTCTTACGTACAACCCCATCAAACGCATTTTTGAGATCCACAAAACCACAGAAAACTTTCTGACGTTCGATTTTATTTCTAAATCTCTCTCTTTTCCTCTTTCTCTCTCTCTATCTCTATCTCTCTCTCTGTTTCTCTCTCTCTCTCTAAGCCAATTGCTAGTGCTACGAGTTATACGATGTCTTTTCAGATTTTCGCGTGAAATATAATAATAATTTTACTATGCGAGTCAAGTTGCGGGCAACAGCCAACACCTAATGTTTAATGTACTCCGCGCAGAAATGGTAACAAGAAGACATTTTCAACTAGGCAAAGTGTTTCTGGGAGTGGAGATATCTCGAAACGCGTTACAAATTATACAGAATCGTACAGAGCTTAGAAACTTTAATACCACGTTGATGGATTTGCTCGACTTATGTGTTACCTAGAATCCGTAGCATCAAACAGCGTTTATTCGTTACAAATGTACAAATGAAATGGCTTTTGTGTAATTTCTGTCGTTGGCTTTTGGTGACATTTTATACGACAAACCGCTTTCACATTAATTGCATTTGAAATTTAATAGCATTTTAAACAACTCACTCTAAAATTCCAATAAGGTGTCATGGTATAATACAATGGAGGTTTTTCTTTGGTGGAAAATTAGCGAACAAGCACATGACAAAGAGTCATGTGCTTGATGGTAAGAGGCAACTGTTGCCTATAGACAGCATAGATATTACAGATGCATTACTATCCTAAAGCCTGTTGTGAAAGTCTATCGTCCCTGCTATCTAAACCGTAACATGACAGGATTATGGCGGCGGAAATAGGAAAGGTAGTGCATCCCTAGCCGGGCGTGTTGCTGCATAGCACTTTACCAGCCTTGGTCTTGTTAATAATTTATATATCAATACGTGATGCCAAAACTTTGGACCCCTTTTTGTGAAAATTGCGCTAACGCAGGAGCATAAAATTCGACACACTTATAGTTTATGTGTAGGATAAGTGCAGAAAGCTAATATTTTTCAATAACAATGCTTATAAAGTATCTACACTAAATCAGTACATAAAACATTACCCACTACCATGCATTTGAAAAAAAAAGTATCTTCACGCCCATATCTCCGAAGAGGTAGGCAGAGGCACACCCAGGGCACCCACGACTAGCCGAAGGCACTAAGTCCCACAAAGTGATAGGTGGCAAGCCTATCGCCAACCGGGCACATTTCCAATCCCGAGCAACATTTTTTTTGTTAGAAAATAGGAAAAACCCAATTTTCTTTTTGTTGCCCGACCCGGGATTTCAACCCGGGACCTCATACAGTCCAGACTTGAAGCAGCATGCAGACTTGAAGTCCAACACCAGGACCGCTAGACCACAGAGGCGATATGCATGCATTACCATGCATTTGAGACACACAAATAAATAACATATTGATGATAACGATAAATTTCACATATGGCGCACCATAGAGTTTGGAAATAAAGTAGTTGGTATTGAGAAATGAAGATGGCGTTCTTATCAACAAGATATTAAAATTTATTATGGTCAAATTTCGACCAACGGGCGACCTCTAGTAACCTTTAAATTAACCAGTACTTATCACTATAGGTAAAAGTATAAGTTTGTAGTAACCCTAAACGACTTTTGCATTCAGTTATAATGAAGGGGGATTAATTAAGTATCCTTCACTTACATATTTCATAATAAACTTCATGTACAAAACTTGAGGTAATATCACAGTGTTTGTCAGTTTTATATCAACAAAGGAGCTTTGAAAACTCGTAGCACGAAAGTAGTATGAGGGTTTATTGGACAGGCACAGAGAAAATTAAGGCACCGGCGGGCGGGCAACTGAAACAATCACTTTGTTGCAGGTTCGTGCTGCGTTTGAATTGTATACTGTGCCAGTGAAGAGTAAAGTAACGAGAAGGTATACGTAAGAAGATAGGTAGATCAATTTGTAGATATAAGCATACCTAGCCAAAGACTGGATAAGCGATGATTAGTCAAAAAATCAAATTTCAAACAAATGTTTATTATTTTGGTTTTGATGTTAATTTTTAATAAAGTGTGTTTTAAGTTTTACTTTTTTTTATGTGATAGGAAGGCAAACAAGCAGACGGATTTCTGTTGGTAAGAAATTCACGCCGCCTAGAAACACCAAAGGTGGTAATGGTGCGTTGCCAACCTGAGGTCGGGATGTTAGGCCTCGAGCAATAGTAAGTTTACCGGCTACCTTACCCTCCGAACCGGAACACGTCATGACGTTGTGGCGGCAGGAATAGGTAAGGCGGTGGTACTAATCCGGGCGAGTCACTGCCAAACTCTAGCACCTAGTCGGATGTCATGGTATTAGTGATGGTAAGCCTATGCTCGCCTTTTACGAGCTGCCTGGCAAGGAAGGCAGATGGTCTATTCTACAAAGGAGCCCGGACCAACACGGGGAAAGTACAAGTAAAGTAAAGTTTACATAATATTTTTGATGATTTTTAAATATTTTTTTACGTTCTGAGTCTCTAGTTATCATGCAATATCGTTAATTAATTTGGGAAAACATAATAAAGTTTAAAAATGCTAAGGATTTAAATGACTTCCCTATAGTGGGTAAAAAAGAGTGAATGGTGGGCAACAACTGTCGGACAAACGACATACTCAATTACAATATTTTTTACAACTTATCAAAATTTTGACCGCCTCGTTGGTCGAGTGGCTAGCGTACTCGCCTAACTACATCGACCAACCGCGAGGCTCGGGTTCGATTCCCGACGGGGGCAGGCATTTGTGTGATGAACATTTAGATGTCTGCATTCGATCGATTCGATTGATCCGCGTCTGGGTGTTTATTAAATTTATTCTGGTATCTATTTAAGTATTTATAAGTAATAGTATCGTTGACTAACACCCATAACTCAAGCATACAATTTGCTTACTTTGGGGTTAGATTCAATTTGTGTGATTTGTCCAGGGATATTTATTTATTTATTATTAAAGTAATCGATTTTTTTGTTGATACTTAGCTTCTCCCAATATATTTTCGATAACCTACTGTTAGCCATAATTTACCAGAAGTAAGGCATGAATTTTTTTGGATTTGTAATTATAGAACTGTATCCTATTCAGAACATTTTTTTAGTTAAGTTTATGTAAACCAATATGTACGTGTATGTATACGAACTTAAATACAATATTTAGTATCTTCACGCCCATATCCCCAAAGAGGTAGGCAGAGGCACAACCAGGGCACCCACGACTAGTCGAAGACTAGTCCCACAATGTAATAGGTGGCAAGCCTATCACCAACCGGGCACATATCCAATCCCGAGCAACATTTTTTTTATTACAAAATTGGAAAAACGCCATTTTTCTTTTTGTTGCCCGACCCGGGATTCGAACCCGGGACCTCATGAAGTCCGACACCTGGACCGTTAGGTGGAGGCGATTAAATTATATACAATATTTAAATTCTCGTCTCCATCTCATAGTTTAATGAGATAAACTTTTCATTCAAGCACTGTCTCCGTTCAAACACTCCGTCTCGTTGGTTTTCTCACACATCTTTAGTTATTGGGCGTTGCACAAAGAAGCACAAAGTTGAACACCTTTCACCATTAAATGGGAAATTGTTCCTACATTGTAAATGACTTTGAGTTTTGTACTAAAAAGTTTACTACTATCACGTCCAAACTTCATACCCAGGTACATCTTTGTTCTTACAGAGAATGTACCAGACTTTTAAAAAGGTTATGTGTTAAATGTAGGAATGTATGTTTTTAAAGGTGAAGAAGTAGGTGGAGAAACCAAAGACGTTCCTGGAATGTAAAGAACATCAAAGTTAGGAATGATCTTTTGTTATCTATTATCTATGAAAAAAAATGTATCCTTTTTTTAGAACGACTACTTTTGTGTTGCCAACCTTGCGGTTTTTCAAGATTACCGGGCTTTGTGGGCCGAGCAGAGTGCTCAGCCCGAACATGAAATGGGGACATTTCGCGTGATCATCTCACCACCCCTGTATGGATAGACCGATTTGGTTATTTGGTTGTATATTTATTGTTAGAAAAAAAAACATGCATACTGTGGTATAGTGGTTCAGTTGTTGGACTTGAGTGCATGAGGTCCCGGGTTCGAATCCCGGGTCGGGCAACAAAAAGAAATTTCCAATTTTCTAATCCAAAAAAAAGCGTTGCTCGGGATTTGATATGTGCCCGGTTGGCGATAGGCTTGCCACCTATCACATTATGGGACTCAGTGTCTTCGGCTAGTCGTGGGTGCCTTGGGTGCGCCTCTGCCTACCTGTTCGGGAATATGGGCGTGAAGATACTTTACATAACAAATTGGAGGGAAAGTAAAAAATGTTTTTCTTACTTTTTCTTTAATCTATGCAAACTGTTAGTCGGTTAATGTCAAACGATACGAAGTTCACCGGATCAGCTAGTTTTATAATTAAATAGACAGGCTTTTTGTATTAGAAATCGTTTAATTACACTCGTAATATATTATTAATTAAAAGAGAAAAAGTAGTGTTACAGCCCTTGTTGTCCGACGGGCGTTAATAAAATCCGTTTACTAGAACTTTAAAGTATGATCCATCAGCCACCTTTCAGTTCTTTCATAAGGTCCTTGTCATTAAGTCCTCGTCATCAAAAAATATGAACAGATTTAGTTAGGATTAATCTAACGAATCCAAACTTGATGGATTTACCAGTAGGCATTCGAGGCTTACGTCTTCTATCTTCAAGTTTCATTATCAGACCAGCTCAAGTAGTACAAGCATTCGTTAGTATTCTAACTATTGGGTCTCATATATTATATTTATAATCGCCTCTGTGGTCTAGCGGTCCGGGTGTTGGACTTGACTGCATGAGGTCCCGGGTTCGAATCCCGGGTCGGCCAACAAAAAGAAAATTGGACTTTTCCTATTTTCTAACACAAAAAAATGGTGGTCGGGATTGGAAATGTGCCCGGTTGGCAATAGGCTTGCCACCTATCACATTGTGGGACTTAGTGTCTTCGGCTAGTCGTGGGTGCTCCGGTTGTGCCTCTGCCTACCTCTTCGGGGATATGGGCGTAAAGATACTTTTTATATATTATATTTTATAGTGAAAAAAATACCTACGAAGTGTCTTATTTACTGCTCTTACAAATGATGATGATGACGTTACAATATTTAAGTAAACTGGTGCTCGCCCAATGGTCGAAATTCTACCCATTATAAAGGTTCTATTGTTAATTATCTTTTTGATGAGAACGCCATCTTCACTTATCAAGACAAACTAATTTGTTTCCAAATATTATTAAGGTTTAGCTCAATCTGAGATCTTTTATCGATATCTGTACATATAATAAATCTGTAGAAGGGTCAATTCTGTACATTGCAAAAATAAATAGCAGAGGGTGTTACCGGATCGATACCAAACCCAAATATGTGATTTAAAAAAATTTTGTCTGTCTGTATGTATGTTCAGGCATCACGTGAAAACTAAAGGTTTGATTTCGATGAAACTCGGTATATATACCTTATTATCTTGGGCATAAAATGGGATACTTTTTATCCTAAACAAATACGTAGAAAAAAAAATTTAATTTTTCAGATTTATCACGCGAAGACCGACATCCACGCGGACGAAGTCGCAGGCGGAAGCTATGTATTTTTGTTTCTGTGTGACAAGTACATGGTAGAGTGTGTAGATATGTTTTTCTTCATTTAATGCACTTTTTATGCATTATTGTTGAAAAATATTAGCGTTCTGCACTTCTCTTGCACCTTAAATATAAATGTGCCAAATTTCATACTCCAAAAAAGAGGTCCAAAAATTTTTGCTTCGTATATTATTATCATGATCATGAATATATTCTTAATTAGTTAAAAAAATGCCTCAGCATGATTCCATAAATATATTCATTCATTCCTTACAGACAGTCGTCAAGATTCAGAATGAAATATATTCCATACAATAGGTAGGTACATGAAAATAGGTACGTGTGTCGGTAAGCTGACTACGTGGTAAATAACCGCGTGACCAGAATACAATGTTAACACTTGTTTAACATCATTAGCAGCTGGACTAAACTTGTCTGACATGTCTACCTTGTCAATTTATGTTTAGAAAGAAAAACACGAGTTTATTTTGGATGAACAAAGTGTAACGGATAATAACCAAATCAAATTTTTTTTTATTCGATGTAGGTACTAGGTAGGTAGGTAGGTTGTCGCCTGTGTGGTCTAGCGGTCCGGTGTTGGACTTGACTGCATGAGGTCCCGGGTTCGAATCCCAGGTCGTGAAATAAAAAGAAAATTGGATTTTTCCAATTTTCTGATTACAAAAAAAAAAATGTTGGTCGGAATTGGAAATGTGCTCGGTTGGCGATAGGCTTGCCACCTATCACATTGTGGGACTTAGTGTCTTCGGCTAGTCGTGGGTGCCTTGGTTGTACCTCTGCCTACCTTTTCGGGGATATGGGCCTGAAGATACTTTAGGTACTATATCATACCTACTCTAATCATGATCACATTATACAGACTTAGAAAACAATTACAATACACTTAATATTATACATATTAGTCACTTAATTAGACATAGAGAATTCGCAAATTATAAATTTTTAACAAATAATTGCACATCCAATTTCCAATTTCTCCCCACTTTGAGCCCCTCAACTTTTGAACGGCTCAACCGATTTTCATCTAACATGTCTAAGAACAATCGCACATAAGCTACCTTTAATGCAAAAAACTAAATTGAAATCATTGCACCCGTTCGGGAGTTATAATACCACAGACCCCTTTTTGCGTCTTGATTTGAAAATAATCAATGTTAACACAAAAAAAAACCTCAATCAATTGTTTTTAAATTCATTGGTGCGTTATCGCAGCAATCTTTATCATTTTTTTACCTACGAAACATTTCTGAATTATAAGCTATTAAAAAAATAACAAATTACATTGACTACAGACTAAGTAATCTTGTAACAAACTCTTTTAGCTCTTTCTCTTATTTGAAAGCGGTAAAATTTGGTAAATTATGTTTAGAAACAAAAGACTCGAGTTTATTTTGCATAAATGGACTGTAATAGATAATAACGTAAACACAGAAAAACTTCAAAAAATCTTCATCAAATTTATATTTAAAAAACAACTTCTGAATTCTAAGCTATTTAAAAAAAATGCCCAATACATTGATTAATGTCTGAGTAATCTAGAAAAGGATAACAAACGCTTTTAGAACTTGACATTTGATTTTTTTAAAATTTCTAAAACATACGAACTTTTTAGTTTAGGTTCAATTAAAATTCGTCGACAACTCTTTAAAAAAAATAGAAAACAAGGCCAAATTTTAATCAAATATAAGTCTACCTATTTCTGGACAATCAGTTTTTAGTCGATCAAAATACCTATACTAATATTTGTAATTTTTGCTGCTCTATTCATAAATCCCGAGTTTTTGTTCTAAAGTAAATAAAATGTAGATGTCAGAGAAATGCATTTCGTATGTTAGATGATGTAGCGTGACCGTAAGCGAACTACGTGACAGTAGGTGACGTGACGAGAATACGGACTTGTTAGCACGTGTTCAATGTCATTAACTAACAAACTAAAATTCGCTGACATGTTTAGTTTATAATTCATATCTACGCGGTTATGTCAATTTAATGTATTCTAACAGCCCGTCCCGGCTTTGGAGGGGTGGATATATTTCTAATTTTTCATAGAAATATTAAGTTAGATTCATCAGCTATAATGTCTACTTCTAATTGTAAAAAAAACTTTAAAACAAGTCCAGTAGTTTCAGAGCCCTTAAAATACAAACAAACACACAAACAATCAAATCATTCCGCTTTAATATTATAGTGTAGATCAGGGGTGGGCAAATTCTTTTGACCGCGGGCCGGTAAGTTAATAAAAAATCTAATGGTGGGGCAGTAAATTATAATTAATTTTGAGGCGGGCCGGTTTATTAAAACACCTCAAAATAGCAACAAATATTACGATTATAAAACGTTGTATAAAGATAACATGAGGCATTTTTTTTATTTAACAATCCTTTATTAAAATAAAATCTATTTATGAAGTCTTAACATATGAAATACGCAATATGTATGTTTGAAGTATCGATTCAGTATTTTAATTGTTCAAATTTTTAATAGTCTTTTAACGATTCGACCATTAATTCTTTTAAGGAATCATATTTTTTCTAAAAAAAATCCTCGGCGGGCTGGATTAAAACCTCTCAAGGGCCGGAACCGGCCCGCGGGCCGTAATTTGCCCATCCCTGGTGTAGATGATACACCAACAGTAGATCCACCTTCTAGGTACAATTGTATTCTTAAATCATACAGAAAACCATCGAGATACCCACATAAAATTTCAAGTCATTCGGTTTAGCCGTTTAGGTTACCTATGCGAAATAGGTAAGTACGGAAGGATAATTTTTACTACCGGAGCGTGTCCTTTGACCTGTTTTTCTGTGGGATTAAAGCATTGTGCCTCGGTAAAAAGTAGCCTATGTAGTATTATCCCTGATGATGAGGGATAATGCATAGTTCCAATGGTAAAAAAATGTAGTGTGTGTGTACTCATGTACGCACGTAAGAAGTTATACTTCTTTGGCGTAACAATCCAAAAATACCAAATAATAACACAACGCATACATACATAAATATACATAAATAGCATGCAACAATAATTAAAAATATTAAAATATAATTAAAAATAAAAGGTTCGCAACTAACTTCAGGGTGTTGCTTTTGACTGTCACATTTATCTGTCGGTGTGCACGCGCATCGTAAAAAAAATTCTGCCATCATTTTTTCCAATCGCACCAAAAGAAGTATAACTTCAAAGAAATTAAATATTAGCCTATACAAACTAAAATTCAAATCTTTCCTTTTTATACTATTATATAACACAATATTCTTTATAAATGTAATATCCTATTTAATTTAAACGGGTAGATAGGTACACCAATGTGTAAATGTAAAATGTATAAAAGTATTATCGTAATTATAATAGTTAGATGTATAGTGTCGCAATTTTTTTGTAGATATTAATAAGTTCTTTAATATTGTAGAACATATTTTTGTCCTATCTTTAATAATTTCGGAAGCGTATACGTCGAAAGACATTTTATAGCAAACTTTTTTACACTTAGTGTCAAATTATTGAAGTTTTAGTAGGGACCTATATTTTTTTCTAGTTACTTATATATGCAATGTTCACAGGGATAATATAGGATTACTCATGGTGAAAGATTTTTTCAAATCGGTCCAGTAGTTTCGGAGCCTGTTCAATACAAACAAACAATTAAATCTTTCCTTTTTCAGTTATCCTAAATTATTTTAGCCATAAGCGTTTAAAAATACCCAGCTCTCAGGTTTAGTCCGCTGAGCGAATTTTGACTTCGCGATTTTTTCCCGCCATTCTGTAACATGTTTAATCTTATTCGAGTATCCGCAATGATTGTGAAGTGTGCAAAAAAAATAATTTCCCGCGAGAAAAAATGCATGGTAAAAATTCGCAATGTGTGCAGGCCTTACAGTGTTAACTTTAAAAATCTTTATTAATTTTATCTATCGACTAAACAGTTTTGCTCATTAAACATAATTTACTCTAGAGATCCTTCCGTTTGACCGCATTCAACGTAGAGCATTTCGAATTGACAATGACCGGGCAATTACCAACCGGCTTGATTCCTTAGCATTGCGTAGAGATGTTGGGTCACTCAGTGTTCTCTACCGCATCTATCATGGGGAATGCTCTGAAGAGTTGTTTGGTTTAATTCCAGCTGCTGATTTCCATCTTCGGACATCGCGTCAGAGCTTAAGGTACCATGCCTATCATCTCGATGCTTGGCGATCTACAACTGTGCGATTCCGAAGATATTTTTTACCCCGTATAACACCTTTGTGGAATCAGTTACCGAGGGCGGTATTCCCAAACAATTATGACTTATAATTTCAAGAAAAGAGCGTACTCATTCCTTAAAGGTCGGCAACGCATCTGTGATACTCCTAGTGTTGCGGATGTCCGTGGACGGAGGTGATGACTTTCCATCAAGTGACCCACTTGCTCGTTTGCCACCTCTTCTATATAAAAAAAAGAGATTCGATAAGTACACTTTTTAAAATAAAAAGTAGTCGATGCTTTATTATGACGGTGCTAAATAATTAAGAGCAGAAAAAAGCAATTAACTAGGCGACAGTTTAATATAGCTCCTTACAACTTTTATATGAACCATTTAAACGTTTTACGGCCAATATTAAAAATATATCTTAGATAAGAGATAGGGCTATTTTTCAATTATTAACAAAAATATCTTAGCTACAAAACTCTATTAGGCCTTTCCCTCTCTGTAGATATGTTATTAATATTGGCCGTTAATAAGTGCTATCTTTGAGATAATTTAACAATTTAGTCGTGAAGCATCAATAACAGCACATTAACCATATTTTGTATGACAGTCTGTCGATTACGAAGTTAGGACCTACAAATTGTGTGTATAAATTGACGATGGAAAATTGATGTTCAATAAAGTTGTTGCTTGCGAAGTCACGGGCGTAGACAAGTTAGTTATATGATGTAGCGTGTCCGTAAGAGGACTACGTGACAGGAGGTGACGTGACGAGAATGAATACGAACTTGTTGTTGTACATTATTAATAGCTGAACTTGGTTGGATGACATGTTTTGTCTTGGAATCTGTTTCTGAAATATAATCTAGCTTGCTTATTGTTAGTCGCGTAAATGAATATTTTTAAGACAAAAAGTAGATCATGTCACTTTAAAAAGAAAATAAAAAATAGGAGGAAGTCACTGAAACGAAAATATATTACTTAATGCATTTTCAATTTCAGTTTGATTTAAGTTTGCAATCATCTAAATGCACTAAATCTACAAAAACTTATTTATTTTTTAATTATTACGTCCGCGTAAATTAAAATACTCGATTATTAAATTTATTTATATTATAGTAGTTAGGCCTCTTGGTGGAATGGGGACCACCTCAATACACAGATAAAAAAAAAACAATAGGAATAATTTAACTTACACAAATTAAGTAATAGAATCGAATAAGGTTCAATAAAGTATTTGTTCAATGTGTTCGATTTAATCCTTTTTCAAGTCGGTTAACAAGCATCAGTATGTAGTATAAGATAGGAACAGGTAGTGCCTATTTGTCTAAACTTCGAAGAACAGAGACAAGAAACGGAGACTTTCTAAGGACAAGTTATTTTGGGACATCTGTATAGAAATTCGGGACAACACTTGAACACATTAAAAATAATGTTATTTATAATAAGTAGTTCGCCTACATTTACCTAAAGTTTGTGACTAGATATAACAAAATAAATTATATACACAGTTGTTGCAACCATATTATTGTGGAGTTATAAATTTATGTTTTATCTAGTCGCAAACTTTGGGTAAATATAAATGAAACCAAGTAACATATTTTTTTAACGTATTTAGGTGTTATTCTGAATTTCGGAACGGAAGTACAAAATAAATGTAGTTCTAGGAAGTTTCCGTTTCTTGTCTCTGTTCTTCGGTTTAGGTAAACAGTCACTACCTATTTTTATCTCTGCTCATAAGAATTTCCTCACTGAAAAACCTGTACCCACGTTGAAAATAAGTATAATCGCTAAATAAACTTCTGAGAATATGTAATAGACTTACATGTACCAAAATTAATATTTCTATTCCATTTTCTGATGAATCTACAGCTGCACAAACGGTTAAAGTTAAGCTATAATCAAAATTGTTACCCTTTAAAAGTTACATAAAAATTCAGTATAAGTATATAAACATATATGTACATATATTAATAATTTATAATTACATTTTAAGCATAGCTATCTTTTAAAGTTAACTCACTATTACCTTTTGTGAGGTAGTTAATAGCAGTTTAAAATAACGCATGATTTGCTGAGGTATTTTAATAGACATGACATTAATCCTTATCCAAATATGTTAAATACTGTTCATACCTACTTACATACTATTTACACAAATAGGTACTTACATATTTCGTTTTGAACGAAATTGCCCCTGACTTCATTTCATTTAAAGCAATGTTACTACGCGCGCGTTTGTGATTTTTTTTTATGTTATAGGAAGGCAAACAAACAGACGAATTTCCTGATGGTAAGAAATTCACGACACCTAGAGACACCAAAGGTGGTAATGGTGTGTTGCCAACCTGAGGTCGGGATGTTAGGCCTCGAGCAAAAGTAAGTTTACCGACTACCTTATCCACCGAACCGGAACACGTCATGACGTTATGGCGGCAGGAATAGGTAAGGCGGTGGTACCAATCCGGGCAATGTGATATAAGTACCTAATCATATGGGAGACGATTTTTTATGGTATTGGGAGGCAAACAAGCAGATGGATTTCTTGAGGGTAAGAAATTCACTCCGCCTAGTTAGTTGTCACGGTGTCAGTGACGGTAAGCCTATGCTCGCCATTTACGCGCTGCCTGATAAGAAGGCAGATGGTCCATTCTGCAAAGAAACCCGAAACAACACGCGGAAAAATATTATAGAAATGATATCATTTTATATTTAGTAACTTTACTAACTCTCTCTTTATATTACCCTCTTCATTTTTTTCAATTTAATTACTGACTAAACACATTATACAATGTTAAGTTGAAGTAGCATTTAAAAACCATAAAGGTTTGTAAAAAAAATCCTCTACTATTCTACTCTACCATCTAGTCTGATGTCACGGTGTTAGTGTTAGACAAAGAAATTGATTGCTTGCTGAGTGTAAGGTGCCTTTTCAAGTTTTACGCATTACCGTGTATTTTAGACATTTTCTTGTGATTAGTGTATGGAATTGGAACTCTTAATACTTAGATGAACAAAATATTTGTTTTTGCATTTAGCATCCATATTAAATGTTTTTTAATAGTCCATTATTTCCTTTATTGAACATTTATAAATGTAGTAAAATCCATGTTTGTCTTATAATCCAGTATAATATGAGTCGTACTATCAGATTATATATACCAAAGGAATATAGTCCTTAATATGATTTGAGAAAAGCCTTGTTTTTCAAAATACGAACCATACACACATCGTCGTTTAATGATGTCGTGTTCGGTATGCTTTGATCTTGTTTATGTCGTTTGGTTTACGTTAAATGCAATAGCGTTTTCTATTTTATGAATATAAAAAATTAAATCACTACATATTACAAAACAAAGCAACTTGCTCTGTCCCTATGCCCCTTTGAATGCTTAAATCTTTAAAACTACGCAGCGAATTTTGATGTGGTTTTTTTGATAGTTAAAGTGATTGAAGAGGAAGGTTTATATGTATACTTTCTACCCGTGCGAAGCAAGGGCGAGCCGCTAGTAAATTATAAAACGTATACAAATCAATTATTCTCAGCTTTCGTTTTTCATAATGATAATTTTATGTAACATTTAAAAGTAAACCAACAGACAAAAACATGTCAACCCTACGTATGCGTAAATTTACAAGCTATAATACTGTATAAACTAAAACATTGCTGTAACAAGTACTGAGGATTACTGTAACATTGAGGCTAAAAATGATTGAAGGCGGTTATGCCCTTCTGAACGAGTAAAACCCAGTCTAAGGTAATTGTAAATGTTTCGTAACAAAAACGTAAAATGTGCAATTGTTTATTGGTCGCTAGCAACTAAAAGTTGATTGTTGAAGTACTAAGTTCAACCTACTCCTTGCTTGATTTCCTTGAGTGTTCCAAAATCCCGGTCATACTATTATATTTGTAATGAATGTAGATTGCGGTGGTCAAATTTGGAATCTTCTAGATAGTATTTTGTAGCCGCTTTGGCTTGTAAGTTAGACCAAGTCCAAATAATAAAAGTTGTCCGATAGTTGCGGCCCGTACCAGCGAGCGGAACTTCGTTATAGTTCGTCTCACATTGAGTTAGTAAACGGATTCTTCTCAAAGCAATAGGGCTGATATCCAAAAAGCTCTTCATCTATTCTTCAGCCCCTTTGTGAGAATCTCTATTGAACTCAACTTATTTCTACTTTCAAACTTTTAAAGTTAGCAAACTGATATCTAAGTAGCTTTGATACTGCGTATTATTAAATTTAACTGATTGTACTCGTACTAAAAGTGACACGATTATGGTCACACATATTTACAATTTTACTCTTATATTTTCACGCCAAATTCTTTGTGTGGTTAGTAGAGAGTCACAGAGCATAGTACCACGATTCCTTTATACCTAAAAAGCTTCCCTCACATTAATCTTCTCAGCCAGGTAGGTTTTCCAGGATTGTGAAGTTTGGCACTCGATTCTCTCTGTAAAAGGAAGTAAATGAGTGAAATTTTCGCCGGATGGTAAGAAAATGCCGTCACTCACAAAAAGCTGCAACCAGAGATTTCACAGTTGCAGTAGCCTTAACCTTTTTGGAAATGAGTGAACTCTCTAGAAAGTGTCATGTTCAGTTATCACCTTACAGCTAAATAAGTCATTGAATCTAATTCAAAGTAATAAATAAACTATGCAACAGTCGCAATGATTTTCATAGCATATATTGTAGCGTCACTTTCTTGAAACAACCTTAAAAAATATCTTGAGATAATTTTTTCAAGTGGATTAGAAGCTATGAGGTAATATATTGTTTGATGTATATAGAAAAGCAGAAAAACATATCCTTGTTTCAGTTGGTTGGAAAGCCATTTTAGCAGGTTGAATAAATAAATAAATAATAAATAAATAAATCCCTGGACAAGTCACACAAATTGAATCTAACCCCAAAAGTAAGCAAATTATATGCTTATGTTATGGGTGTTAGTCAACGAATCTAATACATATAAATACTTAAATAGATACCAGAAAAAATTTAATAAGCATCCAGACCCGGAAATGCAGACATGTAAATGTTCATCACACAAATGCCTGCCTCCGTCGGGAATCGAACCCGAGCCTCACGGTTGGTCGGCGTAGTTAGGCGTATACGCTAGCCACTCGACCAACGAGGCGATCAACTTACAAACTAGTAGTACTTTAGTTCGAGAACGCAATTATTACAAGAGTTGCAGAATAATAAGTGTCCTATCGTGTCTTTATTTTATTTCATTGACACATGATTATCTAAAATTTCAAAGCAGGAACTTAGACAGAAATTCGTGTTGTCATGTTTGTGTACGATAGCGCAATAAATAACTTTTGTGTTCTACCACATATTAATTAATACTTTCATACTGATAATTAAAGCAATTCGTGCAAAATTATTCCCTAGCCATTCCAAAATATCAAAACCGCACAACGTTAATATTCAAGTTTTCACTTCTGACGGCACTCCCGGAGTGCAACCCGTTATTTTTTTGAATACGTCTGCCTTTTTATAATGTATAATGCCTTGAAAAGTTGTTTATAAAGGAATATTGATTTTAACGGAGAAAATCTCGAGGTCAAATCTAATATAGCGAAAATAGCTTATTATTTTGTTATGTCAGTCACGTCCAACGAGGAAAAGTAATAAGAGAGGAAAAGTTATGGGCAAATATATTAAAATGTTCAGTACTATTCTGTTATGTACATCTTCATGTATATTACCAAATATTTACCGGCACGTACCATCTGCTCAATGGTTAATACTAACAATTTTATACTAGCCTGGTATTAAATTGGCTTTGGGCCGGTTGCACGACCTTTGATTCATTAATGTTCGCATTCAGAAACGTCTATTATTATTTAATCATTCATTAAGTCGACATTTTCAAATAAATATTTAACAATTACTTAACGATAGATTAAAGCTTTATTAACGTTTGTGAGTGTAGTCGTGGGTTAGCTTCCGAATATGATACAAATAATGTTATATATTTAGCGTCAAATCACCCTCTTTATTTTGACAGTTAAGTCAACCAATTCTAAAAAAGAAAAGGTTTTCAACTCGAGTGCAAGTATGACTCTTTGTTCCAGTAATATAACGAATTTAATGGTCTTTTTCTTGAAAAGTAACTGAAATGGGCCATATAAATTTTGTCAACATCCTATTATTAGTCTTGAATTATATATAATGCATAATTTCGTTTATTTTGACGACATTATTTTTACCATCTTCGAGATAGACAAAAGTGTATGCATTATATGTGCAAGTATAACATACATTAAGCAGATTTCGAAAAAAGGTTTACTTACTTTTAGAGAAAAATTATTATAGTGTCAAAGATTTTCTTGCAGTAAAGTATTTCTAATATAATTAACTTAATTGCAGAATGTTGGGAGCGCAGGAGTTTGTTTCGCCGTTTCTTCTCCTGTCTAGCTAGGTTTGGAAACGGTGGTAGTTTACGGTAGACAGGGATAAGTTAATTTATATTCTAAAAATTGTTTGTATTAATAAATAATCATGTACCTAATCAATACAATAAACAGTGTGTAAATAGTAAGTAAATAATTAAGTTAACTAATTGATTAATATTAAACTATTAAAATATTTGCACACCAAAAGTTGGTAGAATTTGTAGAAACACGTAAATAATTTTGTAACACTCATATTCCGCAAATAAATATTTTTCTTTTCTTTTTTTCTTTACAATCACTAGTCCGATCATGACTAGTGATTTTTGAGCATTTTCGAGATAATAATTGCAAGGTGCGTTGCTTACTGACTAAATCAATGCTATTGATGTCGTCAAGATCTGTCTATCACGCATGCAATGTATGAATTTCTAGCATTACCAGAAATTAGTAAAAATATATATTTTTTTATGTTGTAGGAAGGCAAACAAGCAGACGGATTTCTTGATGGTAAGAAATTCACGCCGCCTTACCTTACTTACCTTACCCTCCGAACCGGAACACGTCATGACGTTATGGCGGCAGGAATAGGTAAGGCGGTGGTACCAATCCGGGCGAGTCGCTGCGAAACTCTACCACCTAGTCTGATGTCACGGTGTTAGTGAAGATAAGCGTATGCCTGGCTTTTTCGAGCTGCCTGGCAAGAAAGGCAGATGGTCTATTCTGCAAAGGACCCCGAACCAACACTGGGAAAATATTTTATTGTCTTTGGTAAAAAAAAGTATCTTCACTCCCATATAAGCAAAGAGGTAGTCAGAGGCACAACTAGAGGTACTAGGGCACCCACGATTAGCCCATCGCTTGACATTAACAGCTACTAACAGTTTGTAAGAAGAAATTATAGTATCGTATTTCCTATTTTCCCTTTTTCACTTTTTCTCTGCATATGATCCGACTCCTTACAAAACAACAATATCTAACACAATAAAAAAATAGCTCAAATAGGTCCATCCGTTTAAATTTAAAGTTTTAACGTTTTAATTAAAAAAAAATCAAATTTAAAGTTTTAACGTTTAAATTTAAAATTTTAGTTTAAAAAAAAAAGTAATAACCGATGTTATTAATATGTAAGAGAGACATAACAGTACTCTGAATTGGTTCAACTTCATTCTCCCCCAGACGAAGAATCGAATCAGATTGAGAATAATTTCACCATCATAAGAGGGTAGATGCAATTTGTATGTAAATTGGGATATCAACTCATATTTTATCATTCACTCAAATGTAGTCCTTAACGTGGTATATTTAAATGGAAAAATTGTATGATTCTTAATGCAAAATGAAATTTTTATTAAAATTTCAAGTAGATATTTTTTCATTTTAAAATCTTAAACTCACGAGAGGTTTAGTTGTTTGCAATATGAACGTATTTTGAAAAGTTTTCCCGTAAAAAAATACATGTTTGGACAAATTATGCAATTGATCAAATACCAAATTCAGAAATTTGTAAGTTTTTGTTATGGATATTGAAGTACATAGTGTTCATAATACCAACAAATGTATACTGATTATACGTTACTATAAGTTCAGGTATCTCTCTTTGATTTTGAACTATGAAGCAAAAAAGGCAGATTTTCTGAAGAAATACACCTATTGATAATGTTGACTTACAAATCATAGGCTTCTTTCTTTCTTTAGTTTTTAACACTAGCATTAGCATTTGCTATTAGTTAAGTTGAAATTGGCATTAAGTACGCGATTTAACAAAATCAGGTTTAAATTATTCAAAATTAGTCATAAGTCTACAAAGAAAGTCACGTCAGAGTCTTAAGTAAAGCGGTGGCCTCATTACTCAAGTTCATTAAATGAGATTTGACGACAACGAGTTCATGCACGATACACTAATTTCTGCATGATTATTTCATTTGTGCCCTTCCACCAAATAAAATAGTACAAAATTCAATCAACCCTTACTAATTTTACTCAATTTAAATACGACATTAAAAATTACGAAAAAACTACGACCACCCAGTCTCTCGATTGCACTGAAACACTTAATCAAAGTCTAACTTTCAGATGCGAACACAAAAGTGGCTATAATTGATAAGGAAGGTAGTAGGTAAGAATCCTCACAAAACTATATCGCCTAGTCTTAGTCTCAGCGACAATGACAAGGAATTGGCACGTGTCTCTTACTAGCTGCATGGTATTTTCAATTTTTTTATGGGAAATGTCTTTACGAACGGTAACAGAACTCAGCGACCTATATGCACCATAGATATTATCGGTGCGTACGCTGTCCTGTGGCCGGAGGTCAATTGTGTCTGCGGGTTACCCTTACTCTTCGGGCCGGAAAATGGCATGGTCATTATGACGGCAGTAATAGGTAAGGCAGTGGATCTTTAGAAGAAAACGTACTGCACAGCACTCTTCGGTCAGTATTCTTGTTGGTAATGACTCATTTCGCCTTTGCTCGTTACAAGCTTCCAGGCAGGACGGCATACCATCTTTTCTACACAGAGGTCCCGGACAAACACCTATATTCTTCAATCCCTGTCAGTAACCGAACCTTATACATAGCGTCATTAAGCGTATACCTTGTCGACAAACAAGACAAAACACTGATTAGATTTCTTCAAGTTTTAATTTCCGTGATAAAAAAAACAATGCTATCACAAAGTAAAATACATTGCTATATTAAATTTCAAACACTAATAACTGCGATGTTGAAGCTGAAATTAAATCATGATAATATTATGCAAGTGGTTCCTGTGACGTATCTAAAAGTATACCTAAAATCGACAACTGGCTTTCACTGAGAAAGTGTGGAGAAAAAATATTTTTTTTTAATGATATTGGAAGGCAAAGAAGCAAATGGATTTCCTGATGATAAGAAATTCACATCGCCTAGAGACACCAAAGTTGGTAATGGTGCGTTGCCAACCTGTGGCCGGGTTGTTAGACAAAAGTAAGTTTACCGGCTATCTTACTCTAAAACCGGAACACGTCATGACGTTATGGCGGTAGGAAGATGTAAGGCGGTGGTACCAATCCGGGTGAGGTGCTGCAAAACTCTACCACCTAGTCAGATGTCATGGTGTTAGTGACGATAGGCCTATGCTCGCCTTTTGCTTAGCTTACTTTTTTCTCTTTTTTTTTTAATATATTTTTTTAAAATAAATCATTTTTGCTTAAAGGGTCTAGTGCGAGTATTTAGTATTTATTATCATGAAACTATGTCTCCTAGATATTCTATGTTGTTAAATAGTCTACATACTGTTGGTTGAATGCAATTTTTATAAATTTACTTATTATTTTTGTCTTTGCTTGTATTTGAATGTATGAACTTATTCTTTTCGTGATAGTAGGTATTCTAGCTTTAGTTAAGAAAAAATGTAATTATTTATTAAGTGAGCAAAGCCACGGTGCAAGTAAATTATTTTAAAAAGCAAGAGAATTTTTTTAAACGATCTGTTTAATACGTCGTTTACAAATTCCCTTTTAATTTAAATATATCCGGCGGCTGTGACCACGTATCCGGGTTTGGCTAAATTAAGGCGGTTCCACCTAATTTAACCGGACCTAATAACCGAACCGGACAAGGATATTGCGAATGTTTTTACGTTTCGACTATCTCGGATAATACGGTGAAACTCATTTTATCTTACTTATGTGAAGAAGCCTACGCCCACCGTTTTGTTTGCGTTCTCTTAAAGCGCCTGAAATTATATTTTATTTGAAGAATTCTTCAATTTTTTTATTTTTTTTGTACGTAGAAGCGTCTTCGCAAATTAGATCTCTTTCTTGGATATTAACTCTTGTCTGTGAAGCTATATTTATTCTTATCTCTTCTTTTTTCTTTTACATTTATTTTTGTAGTTTATTCTGTCTGTGAGAATGGTAAAAGAAAATGCATGTAGTGATTCTATCCCACTTTTGGCCGGTCAAAACCTTCTTCTGTTTTCTATGGTAACTGTAAGTTCTTTCTTTATTCAAATGGACTATAAAAGTGGTACTTGTGCGCGCGGACATTTTTATTAACTATCACCGGATCGGAATCGCGGTCACACACTGAGAATACCCGTTGAAAGAAAGAGCAAGTTTATTTTTTTTCTAAAACCAATTGTAACATTCAAATCATGTCCTTTCCAGCAACATTTCATTTTATTTATTTTTTCTATGCACGATATTGTTTTAGATATATGTAGATTGTGTAGATAGTTTTTTTTTATATAATATTGGAAGGCAAACAACAAGCAGACGGATTTCCTGGTGGTAAGAAATTCATACCGCCTACAGACCCAAAAAATGGTAAGGGTGCGTTGCCAACTTGAGGCCAGGAAATAAGACCTCGAGCAAAAGCAAGTTTATCAGTTACTTTATCCTCCGAACCGGAATACGTTAACGGCAAGTATTGACGTTATGGCGGCAAGAATGGTTAAGGCGGTGTACATACTCTACCACCTAGTCAGATGTCACAGTGTTAATTACGGTGAGCCTGTACTCGCCTCAGATGGTCTATTTTGCAAAGAAGCCTGGACCAACACGTGGAACTTTTTTATGTTTATATGTTAAAACCTGCTTCTATATATAATACTGGCTAACTTGATAATTTATGTGATACATAAAGTGTTAGCGCGTGAAGATATCAGGTTAGTTAATTATTACGTTATTTTAAAACAAGTTTTCTGTTTTCTTCAGAATTAAAAAAAAAAGAAAAAATCCAAGCCAGTATGAGTATTTTTGCCAGAACTTCCTAATGATTGGCTACATTCCAATCTATAAAAGGAGTTTATAAGAATATAGGCTCGTTACAAGAACTGCTCTCTGGTCTTTGTGTCTATACTTTACAAAGATTTTTATATTTAAAAAGTTTATTCTAAAAATTCTCCTCTTCAATGTACAGACACACATCTTCTACTATATTTATAACATTTATAGTTATGATTATAAGCTATTAATTTCATAAAGTCCACCACATTTTTCTATAACTGAGGAGGCAAACGGGAAACTCCATATCTGGGAAGTTTTTTGATCTTCGTCGCCCACAAACATCTCCAACACAATAAATACAAAGACAGATATGCGTTACCGAAATTTCAGGTACGAAATTGAAGTTTCTCCTTCTGCAGTTTCTTCGTTACTTAAAGGTGTTGTATGAGGTAATAAATTGATTGGTAGAGGATTACTACGCATTCGGGGTTATGTAGTAATGTCCAGCAAAGATTCACCCCAATATAGGAGAAACCGCTGTACCTTTTCCTGGCGGGTATGAAATCCACAACTTTTTACCATTTCACCTGTTTATTACAAAAAATTGCGAAGGCTGACGCTTCATCTCTTTTTAACTACTTAGCACTATCAGATGATCCACTTGCTCTTATATACTCTGCTCATTAAAAAACTAGAATTTCAAATAGGGAACGCTAATGTCAAATGATGGATAATCCAATGAATGTCAGAGGCTCAAGTAAGCACAACGTTCACTCTTGACTTCCTTACAAATGGGAGCGATCGTCGACTTCGAATCCGCTGAGTCACGAGCGTAACTAAGGGAAACCAGCGTAATCGCGAATGAGCGCTCCATCGAGCTAACCGACGACAAAAGCTGAAACAGACACGACAAACGTTTAATGGATATGCCACTGAGCATTGCAAAATCCTTATTTATATTTCTGTGGCATATGTCAATATAAACCATAAAGGATATAATCTAAAATCAATTGGAATATCCATGGCAGGGCACAATGGTGTAAATGGCGTTCGCCATTGTCTTGGCCCATGTTGGGTGTTATTTTAGGCGGTAGACTTGCAAAGTTCGCTTAATGTACCGGCCAGCAGACAGCATATGAGGAAAATGAAATCTTACTTTATGTTAACACGAGCAAGTAAGAGTAAGTGCAGTTTGCGGGTCTCGAAAAAGAGTTTGATAGCGTTAAAGGAGCTTTGGGAAACTTTGTCAGATTATGTCGTACTATGTATTTATATTGTACAGCTTGTGTGGACTACAGTTTTGATATTGGCGTCAAGCGGGGCTGTTTGTTGCCATCACGCTTGTTTATCTTGTATTTGGACAAATGTCTTCAAAGGTTAAGATTTATGAATGTGGAAATGCGTATGGACCCCCAAGTGGTATACTGTCAGCTTAATGCAGATGATGCTTATTTTTGGAGTCTGCACTATCTGAGCTGCAAACATTAATTATAGAGGCTTACATTTGAATGCGACAGAACCCAAAATAACGGCGGAACGGAAGTAAGAGTTTTAATTGATGATATAGCGCTAAGACAAGTAAATGAAATTGTATATCTTGGTTATGTTTTTACCAGGAATAGGATGTACACCGCGGATTTAGAAAGGATAGTGTGAGCAGAGAATAGTGTGAATGTGTACTAAATAAGCTACTCGTATTTCAAAGCGAGGTTTAAACTCATTGTTTTAACTTTTAAATAACTTTAACTCGCTCTGTACAATTTTGTGCTTACCCCAACGTTGTTGTATGGAAACAGAGTTAAGTAATTATGACAGAAAAAGCGTGAAAGTAGGATAAATGCGGTTGTAATAAGAGTGCAAAGGAAAATCTGTGGTGAAATGTTCGCTATTTTGTAATTTGGTTACAGTTCAATTATCTAATCATTTATCTATATATCTTAGACTTTTCCCCCATGTTGGTGCGGGCCCCTATGAAGAATAGAACATCTACCTTTCCACCAGGCAGTTCCTAAAAGCGAGCGTAGGCTTGCCAGCACTAACATCGTGACATCCTACTGGGTGGTAGAGTTTCGCAGCGATTCTTTCGGGTTGGTTGGTCCACCTTACCTATTCCTGCCGTCATAACATCAATGCTGGCCATTAACGTGTTCCGGTTTTGAGGATAGTCGGTAAACTTGTTCTTGCTCTAGGCCTAAGATCCCGGCCTTAGGTTGGCAACGCACCATTACCACCTTTGGTGTTTCTAAGCTGCCTGAATTTCTTATCTTAATCTTTCTTCTTGCTTGCCTTCTATTATCATAAAAAAAACTTTATTCAGTGACACGGTTATTTAAAGGGATATATATATTTTTGCCGCTTTTCTAGTATCTATATATCTTTGGCATCTAGAAGGTAGAATTGGAAATCACTTAGTCGTGTGTTGCGGCGTCAAGTACTATCGCGTTACTGGTCCTTTGAACTCGGATGTGACGTGAAATAGGTTTATAGGACTGCTGACGGTGCTAAATAAGAAACTCGACTCTTGTAAAGGATTTCGGTCTATCATAAATCACTATGTCAAATGTTGCGGCCGTTTATGAAATATTCTTGACGATATGTTCATATTTTTTTCAACATTTATTTGTATAGGGTTTGCTTTACAAAAAAATTCTAAAAGTTGATGGAAACATAATTTACAACGCGTATTTTGTATAGGCTAAGGTTACTTTCCGTTTATATATTTTTGAAATTGGAAGGCAAAAGCAGATATACAACAAATAGGAGACGCATTTTTAAGTAAAACTTGTCCGTTTCCTGTAGAAATAATAACTTTGAAGCTGGGACGTCAAGTCTCTTGTTCGAATAAAGTTACTATACATTTGGTATATTTAAGGCATACCACACACGTGGTTGATTATCAAACAATTGCCAAAAGAATTTTATGTAATTTTACAATCTACAAATAAATAAAAACTACAAAGAACTAAACAAATAAATAAAAATTGAAACACCGTAGCAATTTTCGAGTTCAAACTAAATTTTTACTAGAAACCCCATCGATTTACCCGTAGACATTCCAGGGTTACATATCCTATCTTCGAGCTCCGTGGTACCAGGATTCGTTCGTGTTTTACATGTTAGGTAAGACATATGTTCAAAAGTGAAATGAATACCCAAAGTGCGTCTAATATAAATTCTGCTGCTTACAAATGGGGTACAAATGAGCACAATTCGATATTATACATTTGTCTTGATTGTGAAAGTGAAACAGTAAAATAATATAAAACATGCGTTTTAAATTATTTCTTTGATCAAATTTAAAAAATCTGGTAATTTTTCGAGAGGAGCAAATGTTTTTAAAAGCGGTATTTTTAACGTCTTTCGTATTTCCTCAAACATGTCTAAGATATTATTAAAGGTAAATTAATAAGGCTTTCCGTAACTAGCACCGTGATATCCTCCTAGGAGGTCGAGTTTTGCAGCGACTCGTCCGGATTGGTATCACCATACCTATTCCTGAAGCCACAATGTCAATGCTTGCCGCTGACGTGTTCCGGTTCGGAGGGTAATGTAGCCAGTAAACTTAAATTTGCTCTAGGCCTAAGATCAAGTTAGCAACACACCATTACCACCTTTGGTGTCTTTAAGCGACGTGAATTTCTTACAATCAGGAAATCCATCTGCTTGTTTGACTTCCATTATCATAAAAAAAACTCAATTGTAACATTACTCATTTTGCCATGAAATCAAAACTGAACTTCAAAGGCAAACCTTTTCCAACCAACATTGGCCATTTCTTAAGAAACTGAGAAGAACCAGATTTAGTTACACTTTAATAAAGCAAAGTTAGCCATTGAAAAGCGAAAAAGTTTTTAATTAAACCGGTATTGATGTTTCTCTGAAGTTTGGGGGTAAGATTGATTCCAATCAATGTGAAAGGGGTCGTCCAATCAATACGTTTGAGTTTATTGGTCTGTACAAATAGCAATACAAACTCAGTCAGATAAATTAATTAAATACATGTCATAGATCAATAAAATATACATAGATAATAAGATAATAGTAAATGTAATAGTAAAATAGGATAATGTGGATACATTTGAGGGTGGTTTCAAAGGTCTCCAGAGGTATTTGTGTGATAATAGAATAGAATAACTCTTTACTGTGCACCAAAATACATAAAAAAATACGTAAAAAGAAATAAAATTTAAAAATTTTGCAAAACGCATCACGTCAGCTTTTAAACAAAAAAAATCGCAAATAGTGTGTAATGTTTTATTTATTGATTTAATGTACTTTATAAGCATTATTATTGAAAAATAGTAGCGTTCTGCACTTCTCCTACACATAAACTATCAGTCTGCCAAATTTTATGCTCGTGTGCTTTTATTTTCGTAAAAAGGGGTGCAAAGTTTTGGCATCACATGGATATAGAATGCTTAGTGGTTAACTCAGCATTCAATATTTTTAACTCTTCTTTTTTAACTAAGAAGATGATAATTCATTCATATGCCATATGTTTCTTGGTCGTGGAATAACTGGAGTAGGTTAAGGTTAGTTGGTAAGTCAGTTTTATTACACAGTCGTTGTTCTGTCTTAAAAGAGTTCTAGACGGTTGTAAGTCTACGTTTGCACAGACTGAGTATTTAATCTAAATTTAGTAATAATCGGAAGATGGAAACTAAGTTAGGTTACCTTTTTTGAAACCGTCTGGAACCAGCTCAACTGTGAATATTGAATGCCACTTTTATCTTTCGTAATAACAACATTCTCCTGATAATAACTGACACAACATGCGATTATATGTAAAACGATGTCCAAAGGAATATACTTTTGCTATTTTCGTAGCATAAAAGTAGAAAAATATAACATATTTTAACATAACTTATAAATTACAAAAAATTTAAAATAGTTTCATTGTTTTGACCATATTTAAAGAATGCGTAATATAGATTGTAGAATGTTAGAATGGAAGCTGAGATACATGTAATTAAAGAAACAATCGAAGAAGTAACAGTTCCTCGCAAGAACCGGAAGCATAAAATACATTATATATATAACTAGCGGCCCGCTTTGCACTGATATGAAATATACATATAAACCTTCCTCGTCAATCATTTTTTCTATAAAAAAAAACGCATCAAAATCCGTTGCGTAGTTTGAAAGATTTAAGCATACAAAGGGGCATAGGGACAGAGAACGCGACTTTGTTTTATAATATGAAGTGATGTTTTATGGTAATAAATAATTATATATCGGTATATCTAACCCATTTTGGCTAGCTCTACAGAAATCCAGGGCTTAATATCGACCATCTGGAACCAGCAAAACTAATCAAACATTGAGCATTCTTCTTTATACTATAAGGCCTGATGAATATGTATGATTAAACACCCAGTTTTAATACCTAAGTTTAATCACAATTTAATGTCACTTTGACAGCTAATGCTAGGTACAGACCATACTACTGAAGGTACACTTGTAACAAAATATGTCAATTTCTATATATTTCTGACTAACTCTACTGTACTGACTGATCTCTCTTTTTGATAGTCTTGTGATGTCAGATAACAAAGTTAAAAGAAAAGAGAGGTCAGTACACTAAAGTGAGTCAGCAACATTTGCAAACGACAGCAGTTCTTTGTAAGGAGTGTAACTTCGAGAAGTAGTCTATATCTTTGTGATACAGACTAAGTAAACAACTGCCAAGTGACGTTCGCTTGTGATGTTTGATTTTTACAATCTTATATCAATTTACCTGAACATACTGCAACGTAAATCACGTGCGCGTAGATTCAACGTAAATCGCGCTTGTTATACACACAGAGAGGGAAATCTATTTTTTAAATATCTTACAACTTACAGAATTCACTCTTATACAGTTTTACTTTAAAATAACCTTTTTCTATTCATTATCATTTATTATAGATACAATAGCGTCAAATAACGACCCAAGCCGTTGATTTTGTTCGCTTAGGTTTGTTTGATCTGTACCCGGCATAACAAAGTACCATTCATACCATAATCTATCACAAAAGTTGGGAACAATTCAACAATTTCAAAACCAACCATCCAGACCTCTCGTCAGGTACATAGAGTTAATGAACTTTCTGAAAGTTGTCGCTGTCACAGCCGTGTAATATTATTAATAGCGTTCTCTGCGTTCCTTTGCCCCCTAAGGGTGTACACCCTTTGAAATGATCCACTTTGAACCATAGAAAAAAGGAAATCAATTCATTTTAATATTAAGAAGTAATTTGCATAGTTCCAAAAGCAATAGTGATGAAATTCATAGAGCATGATACAATAAGATATTAAGAATCGATATATCAATAAGTGGTTACATCGACATGGATTGTTTAAGTTAAAAGATGACAAGCAAATAAGTAGCTCTTCTGATAGTGAGATGAAATGTTAAATAAATAAATAAATATCCCTGGACAACTCATACAAATTGAATCTAACCCCAAAGTAAGCAAATTATATGCTTGTGTCGTGGGTGGTAGTTAACGATACTATTACCTATAAATACTTAAATAGATACCAGAATATATTTAATAAACACCCAGACCCGGAATTACAGACATCTAAATATTTATCGCACAAATGCCTGCCCCCGTCAGGAATCCAACCCGAGGCTCGTCGTTCGTCGATGCAGTTAGGCGAGTACGCTAGCCACTCGACTAACGAGGCGGTCAATGTTACTGGTGTCTACCGCCTATCTTACCCTGCAACATAGACAGCTGTATATTTCCTAGTTAGCTGTAGAAAAACACTACAACACACCATTTAGTATAGATATTTTATGAAAATATCAACCATGCCGTTGTATCAAGGGCGTGTTCTAAATGTCTAATATTACTTGTATGTTTTCATATAATCACCTTTTGAACTGCATAATTTGTTTGCATTTTTTTGTGTTGTAAAATAAATACATGGTGCATGACAATCGAATTTCCACAACTAAACAATAACAATTACAAGTTCCAATATAGGTAGAACAAAGTGGAAGAAACCAGCCCTTATGTACATGAACTGACAAACTTCGAAAGCGTAAGCAAATAGCCATTTGTTGACTAAATTCAAATACGCTTCCTGCGAGTCACCCAATCGATCGTCAGATCTGTCGTCAGTTTATTGTAATGTCTAATAATGTACGTATTTATCGTCGGTTAAAGTTATAACTAGATTTCACTTCCGAATCCGGACGTCAAAACGTCATGTCCATCATCATTGTTTTGATATCTATGCTATTGAGGGTATAGAGGCCCTGGTGCAAAACTAAACTGGGGACCAACTACACTTTTATAACAATAATTTTAGCTCTGCTATCTTGCTATTTCTAATTTATGCTTTAACGTGGACAATATTTTGAAGATAGGATCATACTTAGCGAGTTTAGCTACTAATGTGTTATTTATATTCTAAAGGAGGATGAAATTTTCGTTAGTTTGCTTAAAGCTGGTCAGGATCTAACGGACTCTTAAGCTTTGATGGGATGGGGCACAGCACAGCTTAGATCTACCGTAGCTACAAAACTTAAATGCTAAGATACTCATGTAAGAATATTTATAAATATAGTTAACATTAAATTTTAATGATGTCACATTACCACCGTAGGGCAGAAATGTTAATCCTCTAACATAAGATTTTCAAAAGGCTAACCTATTTTTCTAGCCAAAACAAGACAATTGTGAGCGTTTTATTTTAGACGGCTATTATTGGCGCGTCGCTGTCCTATGGCCAAAGACCTATTGTGGAAGTCTACCGATTGCCCAAATCTTCGGACCGGAATATAACATTGTCATTGTGGCGACAAGAATACGCAAAGCAGTATACGATATGCCAGAAAGGCGCATGGCAAAAAGGCAGATTGAGTACGGGCAAAATTGTGCATCACGTTACTGTGGATGTTACGTCACCAGGATTAGTTAAGGCAGTGTTTGTGATAGTCTTTGTAAAACGCTATGACCTAGCCAAAGTATCGGTGTTACTTTATACAGAGATGCATTTCAAAAGCAGCAGCTGTTACACAGAACTACTCAAAATAAAGTATGAACATACAAAGTAACACGAAGAAAAACTTCGTCGTTGATTTTGGAACTCTCTATAGTCTATCTTAATCTAGTAATAAATAATCGAAGCCTAATGTGGATGTATTAATTAACAAATACATGAAGATTAATTTATGTAAATTTTGTATTATGATGTGTCCCATGTATTCATTTACCGGATGATTGAGAATGAGTTGCCATGGTTACTGAAATAATTAAGATTTACCAGATATATGATGCCGCCGAAGGTTGAGACGTTACTCACAAGAGGCTACGTAAATCGTGCAGGCACTACTGATAAACATACCTCATCGAGTACAAAGAGTATAGAAAAATGTATTTTCCAAATTAATGAGAATTATTATAGTAAAATTAGATGGACAAAAAAAAACACAATACTAAGGAAATTAGAGTAAGGTTTTTATCAAAATATATCAAATTATGCTTCAACCGACTCACTGTCTTAACGTTACTTTTGATTAATTTCTTACAGAAACTACCAGCCTGACATACTCTGTGATATTAGAGTGCTGACAGTGACCGCCCGGTCTATCAGAGTCTGATTTACAATGCTTTTAATACTTACAAGTAACATGTTTGGTATATATTATTTAGGCAGTATTAGAGCGGCTGGATTTTCTTAAAATAAACATTTTAATGACTTTAAAGAACTTAAAAAGGCTTTAATTGTTATTTAATGTTGTTAACATACTAAATATCAGCATCCCCTTGTAACAATTTGAGAATAACTTCATTTTCGTCAAATTTTTGATAGAGAGAAATCGAGGAAATGTCCCAACGATTAGGAATTTTGAAAAACTTAGTGACTATTAAAACCTTGCACGTTTTATAGTTTTTACTTTTACAATTATTTTGAAAAATGTTTAATTAGTCGCCTGTGTAGTCTAGCGGTCTAGTTGTTGGACTTGACTTCATAAGATCCCGGGTTCGATTCCCGGGTCGGGCAACAGAAGGAAAAAATGTGTTTTTTCCAATTTTCTAATAAAAAACATGCTCGGGATTGGATGTGTGCCGGTTGTGGTGTGTGGTTGACGATTGGCTTGCCACCTATCACATTGTGGGACTTAGTGTCTTCAGCTAATATGGGTGCCCTGGTAGTACCTCTGCCTACCTCTTCGGGGATATGGACGTGAAGATACTATACACTACTACTATAAAATATGTTTAGTGGAATCATCAATTTACGAATTTTCTATGTCTAATGAAGTGATTACTTTGTATATTAAGTATATTGTATTTGTTATGTAAGTCTGTATAATTTGACGATGACAAAGAGTATTATTGAGTACCTTCGTCGAATTAAAAAAATGATTTTGAAATTTTTGGTTTGATTTTCAAGTAAAGAAAACCAAAACCACCTTTAACAAATTAATTAAGATTTAAATCAAATTAAATTAATAATTATATAAAATTATTTAGTCCCTTATTATTTATCAAAGCATATAACTATACATCACCGAGTACGTGTACAATAATCCCCTGTAATACCGACAACACCTCCCGACAAAGTTTCTATTTAGCTTTGTATGTTCTTGTTTTAAGCCTATGAGTTTGGAAGAGCTTTGTTGTCTAGTCATTTATTGTTATTTTATAATTATGAATGTAATAGAGTTTCTTAAGTCTTATAAAGCTAACTACGCTTGGTATTTTCGGTAAAACAATTCTTGGTAAAACAAGTAAATATCTTCACGCCAACATCACCGAAAAGGTAGGAAAGAGGCACAACCAAGTTACCCACGACTAGTCGAGGACACTAAGTCCCACACTGTGATAGGTAGCAAACCTAGTGCCAACCGAAAACATATCCAATCCCGAGCGACATTTATTTTATTAGAAAATTCAAAATATGCATTTTTTCTAATTTTTTGTTGTCCGACCCGTGGTTCGAACCCGGGACCCCAAGAAGTTAAGTCCGACGCCGGACCGCTAGACCAGAGGCGAAAAAAGTGTTTTTAAAAAAGCGATGAATTTTTATTAGTCGAAGTCCTTTCTATTGTATGTTCTCCGATTACGCAGACGTATGTACTGATTTGGAATTTGTTTTGGCAGAATCTCAGATATCACCAAACAAGTACGTCTCTTGATAGTAAAAGACAAAGGTGGCCTATAGCTATCATACTTGTTATCGCCTCTGTGGTCGAGCGGTCCAGGTGTTGGACTTGACTGCATGAGATCTCGGGTTCGAATCCCGGGTCGGCCAACAAAAAGAAAATAGGATTTTTCCAATTTTCTAATAAAAAAAAGGTTGGTCGGGATTGGAAACGTGCCCGGTTGGCGATAGGCTTGCCACCTATCACATTACGGGACTTAGTATCTTCGGCTAGTCGTGGGTGCCCTGGTTGTGCCTCTGCCTACCTCTTCGGGGATATGGGCGTGAAGATACTTTTTTTTACTTGTTGTAGGTTTGTCACTGTCTATCCTAATCCTAACCTCCGGATTGAAAATGATAGCCATTATCGGCCAATGTCAATAATTTATCTCAATCTAATGGATTTTAAGCAATCTAGATAGCTGCGTATCCGCCGGCCTATCCTACACCTAATTGCCATATTTATCCAGTCCACAGATATGTTATTGGCAAGCGATAACATAAAAATGGATAAAAATATCAATCTTGGACAGCGAGTTTTGGATTAGGATTGATAATTAATATTGGCCGTATAGCGGCAGGAATTGGTGAGGGAGTGGATCCCTACCTGGACAAGTAGACCACTCTACCACAAGTGGTTTTGTTGGTGTTGACCATGATGTATGAACATATTTTATCACATTTTAGGGTGCAAATGTTTAAATATTTTTTTATTATATTGGAAGGCAACAAGCAGACGGATTTCCTGATGGTAAAAAATGCCTTGAGACACCAAAGGTGGTAATGGTGCGTTGCCAACCTGAGGCTGGGATGTTAGGTCTCGAGCAAAAGTAAGTTTACCGGCTACCTTACCCCCGAACCGGAACACGTCATGACGTTATGGCGGCAGGAATAGGTAAGGCGGTGGTACCAATCCGGGTGAGTCGCTGCGAAACTCTACCACCTAGTCAGGTGTCTCGGTGTTAGTGACAGTAAGCATTCGCTCGCCTTTTAAGAGCTGCCTGGCAGGAAGGCAGATGGTTTATTCTTCAAAGGAGCCCGGACCAACACAGGGGGAAAATAATATATAATATTAAACCAAATTAATGATTTATATTTAATACGAACGTCGTGAATATAGTCGAAAGGATATAATATGTATGTAACCCTTGCTCACCAAATCTGGCTACTTGAGAAGTCGAGGGAAGTCATAAAATTTTATTGGCACTTGAAGATTTTTTTTATTTGCAATCTCAACATTTTCTGTTGACAAACAACTTTGACTAACGTTTATGGGTTGAATTCTGCCTCCCATTAAATGTACCGAGGTCATGGTTAAAGTCGCGGATATCCGTTAAGATAACCAAAAAAAATTGTCTTGTAATACTATGACTATAATATCTAAAACTATTTTTTTATGATATTGGAAGGCAAACAAGCAGACGGATTTCCTGATGGTAAGAAATTCACGCCGCCTAGAGACACCAAAGGTGGTAATGGTGCATTGCCAACCTGCGGCCGGGATGTTAGGCCTCGAGAAAAAGTAAGTTTACCGGCTACCTTACCCTTCGAACCGGAACACGTCATGACGTTATGGCGGCAGGAATAAGTAACGCGGTGGTACCTACCTAAACTCTGGTGCTAAACTCTACCACCTAGTCAGAATTCACGGTGTTAGTGATGGTGAGCCTTTGCTCGCCTTTTACGAGCTGCCTGGGAAGGAAGTCAGGTGGTCTATTCTACAAAGGAACCCGGACCCGGAAAGGCACTTGTGACCTAAAATTTACCACCAGATCGGAAAGCGGCTACACATTGAGAGTATGTAGCGAAAGAAACTCAACGGCCTCGTCTTTTTATGATTATGAAGTTGTACCTACAATGGATTACTACAACGAATTATGTACATAATTATAAAGAAACTAGCTGCCCGTTCCGGCTTCGCTCGGATGGTAATTTTTTTACCATAAATTGAGATATAAGCTATTCTATCTCTAAAGTTGGATCGAACTGCACATGGTGTGCAAATTTTATTATAATCGGTTAAGTGGTTTAGCGCTTGAATGAAGGTTCGTGTTGTCATGTATGTGTACGATAGCGCAATAAATGAATATTGTATTCTACCACA
>NJDD01000545.1:303257-320468 GCA_002245505.1 Calephelis nemesis
GTTTTTGTTGTCTGATCACATGAAGTCAAGTCCAACACCTGGACCGCTAGACCACAAAGGCTATTATATTTTACAGTAAATGACTAAATAATAGATTAAATGTTAAAACTCGTTTCTGAGTGCTGTAAGTGGCATACCTGTGCCAACCTATCGCCAATCGGGTACATATTATCAGTTCTCTAGTAAGGTTTTATTAACAGAATAAAGTGGAGTATCTTCACACCCATATCCCTGAAGGGTTAGGCAGAGGCACAATCAGGGCAACCACGACTAGCCGAAGACACTAAACATATTTTGACATATTGAAAAACACATTTTTTTTGACTGGCAGCTCGTAACTAATAAATTCAAATAATCCAATAAAGCACACTTAATGGTCACTCTAACAGCAGACAGTTCCAATTAGATGCGAGAGCGGTTCATCCATGCGGAGCTTGTTAGACATCCTGGGCCAGGTGAATGCCAAGACGCAAACACGAATCATGTCACTTCAAGGTTCCTTTGAGGAGTCAGACAACATGGCTGTCGAATACCTGCACAATTAACGGTATAACGCAAAATTCGCCAGGCAATCTCAATTTGCTTCATAGCTCAGTCTAAAAGTAAAAACAAAAAACTTTTTAAACCGTGGTGAATAAAGAGGGGTACTCTAAATTTGACGTGTATGGATGTATGTCTTTGACAATTTATTTTTTAAGCAGATGGACTGACTCCGATGCGGGTTTTTGTTTGAAAACTGACATGATGGATATGGTGTTTAGCTACATATTACATAACATGTAGGTTTTTGTCGATGGTATAATTTTTTATTGTAGTGTTATGTATTATTTATTTTAACGATATTGTAAGGCAAACAAGGAGACGGATTTGCTGCTGGTACGAATTCGCACCGCCTAGAGAACACCAAAGATGGTAATGATACGTTGTCAACCTGACACAGGGATGTTGGGCGTCGAGCAAAAGTAAGCTAAATATTTAATTGTAAAACCACAAAATTCTCTTATCTGAGTAGCTCTTTAACTGTTTCTTTATATCAGACGGCTGTGTGTATAGAAAAATACGGAAGAGAGAGAGTAGTTGACACAGCTCTTCTGACGGTAAAAGACGACCGTAGCTTGTAGACGTCATAGATGTTATAGGTGCGTCGCTTTCCTGTGGTCGAGGCTCACTGTGAAAGTCTACTGGGTACCTCTCTGGAACATGTTATTGTGGCGGCAAAAATAGCTAATGCGGCATATGTACAGAATTTTACTGCAAGAGATCTATGAGATAATAACCCTTTTGAAGAAATAAATCAATTTGCTTATGTAGAAGATAAGTAATATCGAAAAGGCCTGAAATAAAAAGTTAAAAACACTAGGTAAATATATTATTTATTTTATTTTATTTTGATATTGGAAGACAAACAAGCAGATGAATTTCCTGATGGTAAGAAATTCAAGTCGCCTAGAGGTAATAAAGTTTATTTTTCTTTTTTAATGCTTTTCAAAATACTCAATAGTTGTATAACACAATAAATTAATATTTATCAATAAAGTATCGCCTTTGTGGTGAAGCGGTACAGTTTTTAGACTTGACTGCATGAGGTCCCGGGTTCGAATCCCAGGTCGAGCAACAAAAAGAAAATTGGGTTTTTCCAATTTTCTAATTTAAAATAAAAGGTCGCTCGGGATTAAATATGTACTTCGGCTAGTCGTGGGTACCCTGGTTGTGCCTCTGCCTACCTCGGGCGTGAAGATATTTTTTTATCAGTAAGATAATTTACAATTAAAAGAAATCAATTTAGGTTTTCCCCTCACGGTACATTTGTTATAAAATTTTAAATAAAGTAAGTTTCAACAAATAAGTCGATACAAACTCCTGTTAGTAAAAAAAGATAGCTTTTAAATTCGACGGTAAAATCCAACATGAATGTTTCAAATAATTTTGTTGCAATAGAGTCCAAATGAGAATTCACTTCCAGTACAAAGACATAAAATCATTTTTGCGTATTTTAAATATTTTTTTTGTTAGTCTAAAATCCGTAACTTAAGCTATCCGGAATCCGAATTAAAGAATTCGGATTATATTTATTTTTTTAATATCCGTAACTATAACTATCGATCGCCTCGTTGGTCGAGTGGCTAGCGTACTCGCCTAACTGCATCGACGAACTGTAAGGCTTGGGTTCGATTCCCAACGGGGGCAGGCATTTGTGTGATGAACATTTAGATGTGCGCATTTCCGGGTCTGGGTGTTTATTAAATATATTCTGGTATCTATTTAAGTATTTCTATGTAATAGTATCGTTGACTAACACCCATACCACAAGTATATAATTTGCTTACTTTGGGGTTAGATTCAATTTGTGTAATTTGTCCAGGAATATTTATTTATAACTATAACTTATACAATGTCCATGATATTCCTGATATTAATGAATTTTTCCTTAAAGCTATGATGATTAGTAATACAGTAAGTACCTCATTTGAAAGAAATCAAGAGGTCTATTCACCATCTTCCGCTCAACATATAGCCAATTAACCAGAAAATATATTCAATAAAAATAAACAACTTAAATGTACTCGAGTTTACTCAAGCATGTAGGTATTTCAAATACTTAATACTAAAGGTACAGTTCCGTCGAGTGGCGTATAATCGAATCAATTTATATTTTTTTGCACGAGTAAACTATAAGGGAACTACACGTTAGCCGATATATGTACACTCGCGTACGAAGGTTGTTCAACTAGAAAATATACTGACTGAACATGGCTTACAAGCTATCCATTTTTATGTTTTTATAATACGTTGACAAAGTTTTTATGTAAGTACTGTCATTGTAAAAAATGATATCATTTTTTTAGTTAATACTAAAAAACAATATTTCACTAATAATCTCTGTTAACATTTAATACAAGTAACTTAAGTTTACCCGCTTATTAAAATTTATTTGATTACTAGCTACTGCCCGATGCCCGCGTGGTCCCACAGGAATATTGATTCGGGATAAATATTATCCTATGTGTTAATCCAAGTTACCTTCTATGTGAGTGCCAAATTTAATGAAAATCGAATCAGCGGTTTTTGCGTGAAGAAGTAACAAATCAACAGACAATCTTTCGCATTTATAATATTAAATAGGATAGGATAGGATGAAAGGAATTCATCTGATCTTTTTAAAGAATAAATCAACTTAAAAATCAAGCACAGATTTTTTTTCACGGTGACATAATTTAGAATGAAGACATTAAACTTTAATATTGGTGGTAATTTTGTTGCGCACTCACTAAACTAATTTTAAGTTATCGCTGTCTTCTTTCAACGGAAGTAATAGAAAGAGACAAAACACTTTTAGCGCTGTCAAGTTAGACCGTACACGTTATTTCTACAGACGTTTAAACTATTACTCGGAAAACGTCGATTAAAAACATCGAGATTTGACATGTTCGGACTAATCTGACATGTCTAAAACGTTCCATCTCGTTTGTTTTTGTTTCATTTGAGAAAGATAGCAAGCATCTAAAATAAGTATAGTTTGTGCACAGCAGAATTACCACCATTTTCCATTAATTTAGCGCTTCATAATGTTGACTTGCCTAATTTTCTCCCGTGTTTCTCCGTGTGGTAGAAGGTGGTAGTAGATGGTGAGCATAGCTTAAATTGGACCCTTGGAATAGTGCTGTGACTATTGTGTATACTGTGACTGTGACTATAGTGTAACTAGCTCTGGTAGGTATCCACCGCATTACCTATTAATCCCGCCACAGAGATAGTGTCACGTTCAGTGCCTTTGTCTTGCTTGAAGTGTAGGGTAGTCAGTATATTTGCACATTATGCCTCAAAGTACAACGACGCACTTAGGTATAAACATCTATGGGGACTGACTCGTTGAACGAAACTTCTCCAGCTACTGTTGTAATTTAAAATCCAGTCTTTCAAATAACAGAAAAAAGGCAACGTGGTTTTGTTTATAATTCTCCTATCCCACAGTAACAAAACAACTAAATATATAAACCAAAATTGTACAGACATAGATGGTTTAAGTTTGTGTCTATGTATAGATAAAACATAGTATATTGAATTTTCACTACGAGTGTACAAGAAGGCCAGACGTCAGATATCGATTATTCGAGAGCGAATACAGACTCATTCGAGACCTGGCAATGCGTTTCTGTCATGTCAAATTTATCTATCTTAACATGGAGGTAATAGAGTCCAATTTGGCATATCGTTACTATTTATCACTCAAATTCTATAATGTGTTACAAGGAAAAATGAGCTCTATTGTACTAGTATTGGGTCTATTTTCCAGTGGACATGTTTGGCATGTAGCAAGATCAATGAATAGTTTTGTGGTTTCAGCGGCTTTCAGCGGATGCAATTTGTGAAACCGGTTATGATCAGGCTTCACGTGGAAAATGGAAGTTTTTAAATTAAATAACTTTTCCGGGATATATGTTGTAGAGATTGAAGGGGATTTTACATCAATAGTAATATTGAAAGTTTGAAAAATGCTTTAACAACGAAGTAGCAGATGTTAAATAATCAAAAACTTTTAAATATGTCGATAAAATGTATTTTTTGGCGCCATCGAGAGAAAAGATGGTCGAAGTTTTTTCATAAATATTGAATTTGAAATAATCATGAAAAAATTAGCGTATCGTGTATTTCCTCGTTGCCGCTAAATCTCCTTACATGAGCTTGTGTAATGAGGCCGCCCCTTTACCCAAGAGCCTGACATGACTTACTGACGACTTATGACTAATGACTAATTATAATTTATTACAATTGACATAAAATTTGATACAAATTTCTACTTGGCGAATGGCAAAATACTAACGTGTAGGCCAAAACTTAAAGAATGAAAGAAAGAAATATATTTTTGTGCAAATAATTAGAAAATAGAAAATCGCCTCTATGGTCTAGCGGTCCAGGTGTTAGACTTGACTTCGTGAGGACCCGGGTTCGATTCCCGGATCGGGCAACAAAAAGAAAATGTGGTTTGTTTCTTTCCATAAAAAAAGGTTGCTCAGGATTGGATATGTGCCCGGTTGGCGATAGGCTTGTCACCTATCAAACTGTGGCACCAATTGTGCCTCTGAATACCTCTCCAGGGATATTGGCGTGAAGAGACTTTTAGCCTATAACAAATTATAGGCTATGTCAAACATAATTATATGAAAAATATAACAGAAAAGATTAATTACTTAGACTACCAAACCAATAAAAAAGGATGACAAAAATATTTATAATAACGACACAGAAAAGTTAGCCCAAATTTTCCGTTATATATTTTTTCTTTGAGTTAATAATCAGATCAGTAGACTGTAAAAAGAATGTCCTGAATATTGACAGTATCTGAACTGTCTCCGATTTCCTGACAGCCTGGTACTTTCGTTGGAATCAAACTTAGAATAAATACTACACTGTATATTCCAAATATAGACAGTAAAGGGATAAACTAACGACCAATATTAATAATCAATCCTAATACAAAACTTGCTGTCCAAGATAGATATTTTTATCCATTTTTATGTTATCGCTTGCCAATAACATATCTTTGGACAGGATAAATATGGCAATTAGGTTAAAGGACAGGCCGGCGACTACGCAGCTATCTAGATTGCTTGAAATCCATCTTTAGAGGTACATTATTTACATTGGCCGTTAGAGATCAATGACACCGAAACAATGGTTACTGAACAGAATAACTGAGATACATGTCGTCTCTGAGTATAGACTGATAACACGGAAAAACAACATGTCTAAGAAGGAAACTTACTTCGGCAGAGCGCTTCTTGCAGATTAGTAGCTTTATGGTCACAAACATACGGTAGTTTCATGTCAAATCCTTAGTAAAGAAAACAGAGATTATCGATTGCAAAGACAAACAGACAGACAGACAGACAAAAGTTTCGTAGACTTTTGCAACCATCCTCAGCATCAACTCTGGTTTAATACTATAACTGTTTGTTGCATGTAATTTTTTTTTCATTCTTTCAACTTGACCGAACCAATGATGCATGCCTTTTCACATTTCAACACACACTAATGCCCGATTTCACCAAGAGCCCCTATATTTAGGGGACCTTTTAACGTGTTTTATGGGGGACTGTTTTATATGAAAACAGTCCCATAAGTAACGTTAAAAGGTCCCCTAAAGTATAGGGGCTCTTGGTGAAATCGGGCATAACACTCCTAAATCCCATTCCGTTTCTCATGATAGGTCTGTCGTCGTCATATCGTCTTTCAGTACCTATTGCAAATGAGTGGTTGGATTAAATGAAATGAAATAAAATGACATTAAATGAAATGAAAACTATTTATTTGCGGAATGTGTGTGTTAAAAAGTTGTTAATAAGATATTTAAGAATACAATATATTCTACCACATTGTGGTGTGCAAATATTTAATTAAATTTAAGAAGTTACATATTTATTTAAAAATGTTCATTTAAATCGCAGCACTTTTTTTACATTTTTAATAAACATTTTATTTATTTATAAACATAAGTTTCATAATTTATTATAATTAAATTTAAAGGTAGATTAATTTTTAGTCCTATGTACCGCACACTACCAGTAGGTACTACTTAAGTACTAGAGGTCGCCCATGGGTCGAAATTCAACCATAATACATTTTAATATCTTGTTGACAAGAACGCCATCTTCAATTCTAAAGAATGAAAAGAACAATAAAAGCGGTACTTCCTCTATGTAGCACTACCTACTATCACTTTGTCAGTTGTCTGACTGACACTAGAAAAGTTATCCAACCATCTAAATTACTGTTATTTCACGGGCAATGGGGTCATCACTTGTTTACGTAATATGACTGTATCAGTAGTAGGCTCAGCAAAATCACCTATTACGGTTGGATCTGCTAGGATTACGTTAATTTCGCGGATCAGAGGCCGACTACGTTTGATCTCTATTTCGGGAATGTTACGTAATATGAAGGAATATTATTATTTTCATGACCTTCGTTATTATAATATACTAGCCTATGGCTTTACTTGCATGGTTTTAATAACTATGAACCTATGTGGTCTAGCGGTCCAGGTGTTGGACTTGACTTCATAAGGTCCTGGGTCCAATTCCCGGGACGAGCAACAAAAAGAAAATGTGTTTTTTACCAATATCCTAATAAAAAAATATTGCTCGGGGTAAGATATTATGTGCCCAGTTGGCGATATGTTTGCCACCTATCATATTGTGGGACTTAGTGTCTTCGGCTAGTCGTGGGTGCCCTAGTTGTGCCTCTGCTTACTTTTTCAGGGATATGGGCTTGAAGATATTTTTTTATATTATTAGTTTTTGTTTAATGAAATATACATATATGGTTGTACTAGCAAAGGGACCTCGCTTCGCTCCTGTATAGTAATAGTTTCGTACTAAGGCTGCGTTTCCACCTAAGCTGAGTGATGAATATGTGCCCACTAGGATATTTAGCGGAGCTGTGCAAATGCGCATTAATTTGTGGTGCGAGGATGCGTTGCGAAGCTGTGAAATGTGTTTGCGCACTTCTACTTCCAACAAACTCCGTCTATGGACTGGCTGATACAGTACCCACAAACCTCGCAAAACATCCTTCTCAACTCATTCCTAGAAACACATCACTAGCACAAATCCCTCGTACAGATCCTTCGCTCACATCCTTCGCTTGCTTTGTATGCGCAAAAATCTAGCTCCGCTGAGCCCTTTCCACCTGAACTGTCCTGACCGAGGCGAGGTAAATAAAGGGATTCTATGAATTCATTACAAACACATCCCTCGCTACGCATCCTCGCACATCTCTGGTGGAAACGCAGCCTAACACTAGTCTTCATCCCAAATTGCAGGTTTGTATGACTTCAGGGAGTATCTTATGAATTTTGATGGTCAAAAGAGTCAGTGATGAAATCGGCGGTTTATCGTCAATAACATCTCAATCATACGGGATATGTGATTGAAATAGCATATTCTTTTAAATATATAATTCTTCTGTGAGTGTGTGTCACTGAACTCCTTCTAGACGGCTGGACCGATGTTGATGAAAGTTTTTGTGGGTGTTCAAGATTTAGATTTACAATTTGGTCTCCTGGAAAATGTTTTTTTAATTATTTTTTTAATAATAAGTCGTTGTTGATTTTGGAATGTTTCACACCGGATCTGACAGACTGCGCTACTGTCGAAGCATTAATGTCAATCGATACGAAGTTTGCTGGGTCAGCTAGTTTTATATTAGTATTTTACTGGAGTGGTGTACACCAACTTGCCCGGTAGCGATTCACCTCTTATGAATACCTGCTGTCATAATGATTCTGTTAAGTTCTGGCCTGGAGGCCTTCCTTTGCGGCCTGTAAAATCTATTATATCTATAGGCTATAAAATGAATAAAATGAGTAAAGACATCGTACCCCGAAATATTCATTTAAATAGGATAATACAAATAAAAGTTATGAGGGTTTAAAAATACTATTAAACGCTTCGAGAAACAGTAGTTCAAATCAATTTTTATTTCACTCCAGCTGTCCCGACGAACTTCGTTCCACCCGGTCAGTTTGTATGGGAATGTATGTAAGTATGTAATATTATTTTTTCCAGTTTCCTAGCAGTTTGCCACTTTTCTTATTTTTTAAACATTCCCTCGACTTGAACAAACTTAGCCGTTCTCGAGTTTTACCTAGACAAACTAAAGCTCTTGTGACGTGTCTATATAATACTAAATTAGTTAGGTAGGTAGTGCCTTCGCGATTCACTTTCCTGGTCTTAGCGGGCCGTGGCCCAAGATAAATATTTCCATACATATTAAAGGAAAGCATTTTTATGACAATTTTTTTTAACACCTTATTTAGTTATCGCTTATTAATCACGTGAATCTCAACAGAAGGGGAAGAGTATTCGACAAAAATTACTAAGTATCACGAGATGGAGGGGTATGGAGATGTCACGTCATGTATTTATTTTTCACTGACTGTTCGATTACTAAGTCGCAAGTATCTAGTCGTTAGTGTATAAACAAGCCTTGCTAATCCGAGTTCTAAAAGTTTTATAATAGCACAATTTTGATGCTTTTGTTACTTTTAAACCAGTCAAATTTAACACAAAGAAATACACGCGTGTTGGATAGAAGAGAGGGGTTAATCTTTGGGTTAATCTTTAACCTCACAGTTATAGTCGAGAAGATTGAGGAGGTGCAGAAATACATCATATGAGAAATAAATTCGAAAAACAAGTATATTTTTTTATTTAAATCATAAAAAATAAAAAAGTATGTATAGATACGTTTGAGGAATTATTACAATTAAATAAACTTCCATTGGACAATAAATTCCAACAATTAAATGAATTAATGGCAAATATAACTAAAAGAATTCATACTGTTGTACGTGTATTTTCAATCATTTACTGAGGTATACCTTTGAGGTATTCCTCAATACATGTTTAAACGTCATCTTATAAGTAAAGTTACTGATGTCAATAGGAATAAAATTTCAAAGCTTGACGGCTTGAAAAAGTACGTTTGTAGATAAAATCCGTTTGACAAAGGGGTAGATTAACAGCCACTTATGCGATTTTACTAATAAAAAAATACCTATCTTCCAAAACGAAATATCCTAAGATACACACTATTCATTACACAAATGCCTGTCTCGTAAAAGATTAGGCAAATACGTTAACCGCTATTAATAGGTAGGTACTAGTAATAAATTTATATTTTTAAATTTTTTAGAAAGTAAAAAACTGCAGCTACTTTAATTTCAAATTGGATTGCTCTACTTACCCGATAAAAAAGGCATGAATGTCGCTGTATTTGATCAAGTTCAATTTGACTTTATGAAAAACCGAAAATTGGAGTGATCTACTATGGCGATATTAATTCATACTGGCCGAGATAGGGACGCACTTACACGGTTAACGGATAAAAATGGACCGCATTGCTTAACGATTTAAGCTACAAAAATAAATAGTTTCTTGCGCAATCAAAAAACCTAGTCTTTATCACTGTAAGCCACCGGCTAAAAACTTTACAATTCAGGAATACCGTACATTGTGAAACACACTGCCTTGAAAAAAATGTTTTACTTAGACAATTATAAATAAACCGGTCAAATTAGATCAAATAATAAGAGTGAAATATTATTCAAAACATAATTGAATTAGTATAGAGATATTAAATAAGTATCGAGTGCCACAAATTACGATCCTTGCAGCTCTGGCCACCATCATGTTCAATATTCTTTACATTCAAACACGCCGGTTTCGGAGACTGCAGGCCTGACTCAGATAAAATCCGGGCGATTTAATTGTGGAATGTCAATCTAGGTCTCCCGGGTACCTACATTCGTTTACGTATCGTATACCTGCTTTGTCAATCTTTCATCTGTCATCTGCCATCCTTTCCACAGGACCGAACCAGCGGAGACTACCCTTTCTCATTTTCACACCAACAATTTCTTTCAGCCCCACTCTTTATAGAATCTCACTGTTACGAATGCAGTCAGCGACCGTTACACCACAAATTTCCCGTAGCGCTCCCATTTCGACCGCATTTGTTCTATTCTCATTCATTTACATTCTTATAAACAATAATATACTCTCTGATATTTCAAAATTACATGTACACATTGTACATGGAAAAAAGTTACTGGAGGTCCAAGTCAAAAAAAAATGTTTGCAAGTTAGATACCTCAAAATAATGAGTTTTATTGTAAAATTGATGATCATAAAATTAGCTATAAATTTTTTTACTTTTTAATAGTTGCGATAATTGAACAGATCAATCTCTTGAACAAAATACTGGTGAAATGTTAACATTTATTTCTAAAAAAATTCAACGAATTCGAAAAAAAAGCTAAATGTTAATAACTCCTACGTATTGTGTTTAAGAGTACAAAATACAAAAATCCTATTCCAATTTCTTATATTGCATGGAACCAGAATTCAAGAACATTTTGAAAGAACCTACTAAGGAAATTTTACCCTTTACTATTAGAACTTTGCCCAAAACTTGCAAAAAATAATTGTTTGAAAGCTTCAGTCTTAGATAATAATTTTCTTTTCTAAATTTACGAATAGGTGAGATACTGTATCTCATTCTCTTAAATACTATGTCCTATTCTCTTTTTGTGTTTCTCTTTTTAATAGACACTTTTCTGTTTCATTATTTTTGAAGACTGTTCCAAGGAGTTTCAAGTTTATAAATACAGAACCATATTTGTTTTACATGACAAGAATATCATAATATATGATATTAGCAGCCAGTCCTAGCTATATATGGGTAGACAAACCATTTTTTTTATATAAATTGAATTTACTATACTTTAAACCTTCCTCTTAAATGGCTCTGTCCAAAATCCGTTGCGCAGTTTTAAAAATCTAAGCTATCTAACTGTCATAGACGGCGGAAAGCGACTTTGTTTTATAATATGTAGTGATTCGGAATCCGAATATCCGAATAACGTTATCATTCTGGCAGCCCTAGCTAAATGGCGAGTTGACAAGTAAAGCCAATTTTATTAATTGAACGTCAGTCGCTTATGTAGGTAGATCTCTATCAGATTTTGATAGCAATACTCAATTAATATGAGTCTATAATTAAAGTGCATATGAAAATTTTGGGTAGGTACTGATATTTCCATGAAATCTATTTACGCTTGATGATAATTAATTGTGAACGGACACAGTATAATATATGTAAGGGTATATTAGGGTATATGTAAGGGTATATTGTAAGGGTATATTGCTGATTTAGAACTAGCTGACGTCACGGCAAACTTTTTTGTTAAATTAGAAAAAAATCAAGTTGCGTAGTTTTCCAAACAGAAGCCGGCTCTGCGTTTACAACGCACAGCGGCAACGAATTGATGAAATGACAAAACGACGAGGCGAAAAATATGGCGCCTTGGAGACAAATAAGCCAAAAAAATGTTAATGATCTGGAGGTGTAAAAAAATGGAGGTGAAGGTGTAAAAAAGCCAACATCACGCGGTGTTCCCAGGCGGTCACCCATCCAAGTACTGACCGCGCCCGACGTTGCTTAACTTCGGTGATCGGACGAGAACCGGTGTATTCAACGTGGTATGGACGTTGGCGACAGGCTGAACAAAATTATTTTAATGTATCCGCGACAATGAGGTTGTTTCATTAAATAAATGTACTCTGATAATCACTATTTTTTTAAAGATGTAGGAAGGCAAATAAGCAGACACATTTTCTGATGGTAAGAAATTCACGCCGCCTATATTGTATAGGCGGCGTAAATTTTATTTACGGCGATTTACTTATAACGGCGTTTATTAAGGTGGTAAAGATGCGTTGCTAACCTGAAGCTGGGATGTTAGGCCTCGAGTAAAAGTAAGTTTACCAGTTACCTTACCCTCCAAACCAGTCAATAGCTGGCACTGACGTTGTGGCATCAGGAATAGGTAAGGCGGTGGCACCCATCCGAGCGAGTCACTGCGAAACTCTACCAACTAGTAGAATCGGAATAAACAGACATACCTACCTACTGAACTTGCACAACAGCTTACCTAGTTCTCACTGCTCACCTGTTTCATGAAAATGTCTTGAAATTACCTGCACTTCTTAATTAAATTCTCGTGCGGGTACCTACCTAAATTTTATACCTACTTAGTAAAAGCCGTTACTTAAAAGGACAGACTTAAATTATTAAATTTAATTATTTAATTAAATAAATTTTGTTGTAAACAAACAAAATCACTAACACGCACAAAATACCTATAATTTTTAAATGAAAATACAGAATTTGAGTTTACACCATCTATGTATTGTTAGTTGTTTTTCATAACTAAGTTACGTTCCACTAGTAGTTATATAAAGCAACAATAGATGGCAGTATTTCACATTCATGTTTGAGGCCGTGCGCACACATACGGTTTCTTGATTGTATTTTTCATGAATTGCAATTTTTTTTGGTGTTTTTATTTAAATTCAAAAGCTTAATAATACATTCAAAAGCCTATTAACATTTGTAGGTATTTCATTATATTATATTAAATTATTTTATAGCTATCGTTAGTATCGATAACTATAAAATAATGAAATAGTAAAATGATCTAGAAATTCTTGTAAATGTGAACATGAAAAAATGGAATGCTTAACTCGTTTTGGTTGTTAAAGTCTAGTTTGAAAGTCCTTTTTTTGGCAACTCAATCACTAGACGAAGGAACTTTTCATATCTGTATTTTGAAATTTTTTTCATATTGGAAGTGATTATGATTAAACCAGCAGATTGTATTAAAAAAAAACAAAGTTCAGAAGCTGCTTCGCTGATTCTTTTACAATAAGCTCTACGTCTTTTACAAATCCAGATCTTAATGTCAAACAGTTACTATGTTTGTGATGAACTTCGACATCAAAATATTATTACACAAAATATCGGCTTCGGCTTAAATGTAAATATTTAAGATCTGTGGTCTAGCGGTCCGGCGTCGCACTTGACTTCTTGAGATCCTGAGTTCGAAAACATAGAAAATTAGCATAGAAAACAAATATAGAAAATGTATATTTTCAATTTTCTAATAAAAAAAAACGTTTCCCGGGATCGAATATGTGCCCGGTTGGCGATGGGCTTGCCACCTATCACATTGTGGGACTTAGTGTCTTCGGCTAGTAGTGGGTGCCCTGGTTATGCCTCTGCCGACCTCTTGCGGGATGTGGGTGTGAAGGTGGTAGAGTTTCGCAGCGACTCACCCGGATTGATACCATAGCCTTACCTATTCCTGCCGCCATAACGTCATGACGTTTTCCGATTTGGATGGTAAGGTAGCCTGTAAACTTACTTTTGTTCGAGGCCTAACATCCCGGCCTCAGGTTGGCAATGCACCATTTCCACTTTTGTTGTCTCTAGGCGGTGTGAATTTCTTACCACCAGGAAATCCGTCTGCTTGTTTGACTTCCAATGTCATAAAAAAACTTTTATATTCAACCTAACTCCACCTTTTGCTGCATCAGCTAACATTTTTTCCATCATCAAGAAATGAAAATGTTAAAAACAAAAAAGTCTGCTTTTTTGCGTCGGTACCTTAGATTCCAAAAAAAAATAATCCAATTTATTAATAATCTACGGAAGATGGAAACGAAGTTTCCCTCCTCTGTGGTATATAGCGGTCCGGCGTTGGACTTAACTTCTTGAGGTCTCGGGTTCGATCCCCAGGTTGGCAAACAAATGTTAGAAAATGTATATTTTCCGTTTTGCTCCGTTGCGCGGGATCGGATATGTGCCCGGTTAACGATAGACTTGCCACCTATCACATTGTGGGACTTAGTGTCTTCGGCTAGTCGTGGGTGCCCTAGTTCTGTCTAAATCTTGGGGGATATGGGTGTGATGATTTTTTTTTATTTGAAAGGTGTATTTACAACCGTCTATCACCTCTTTATTAAATAAAACGCAATGTATCATTATATCGGTGGGGGAGCGACATATAGTGCAACTGGGTCTAAGATGTTAAATCTCAGCGTTTTTAGCATTTTCATTTCTCACTTTCATACATAAAATAACTTATTTCAACAATTAAACTTTCCAAATAATGGATTTTCAAAGTTTACAGAGCGTGTATCACTGACTCAATGCCTGCACAGAGTATGCTACTTGTATTTTCATTACCATTTTTGTTTCATTTTCCTTATTATTATTAATGGCGAGCAGTTTCACGCAGCTTCGCCTGCGTAACTTGGCTTCTACTATACCGATTTGGATGAAACAAAGCCTATGTCACTCGTGGATAATGTAGCTTTCCAATGGTGAAAGAATTTTTAAAATCGGTCCAATAGTTTTTGAGCCTATTTATTACAACCAAACAAACAAACAAACAAAGTTTTCATCTTTATAATATTAGTATAATAAATCAAGGTTTACAAATTAATTAGCGACCATGTTTGACCGATTTTTATGTTAGTGAAGCGAATAGTCGATTTTTTTTATGATATAGGAAGGTAAAGCAGACGGATTTCCTGATATTAAGAAATTCAAAAAAAAGTATCTTCACGCTCATATCCCCGAAGAGGTAGGCAGAGGCCCAACCAGGGCACCTAAGACTAGCCGAAGATACTAAGTCCCATAATGTGAACCCGAGACCTCATGCAGTCAAGTCCAACACCCGGACCGCTAGACTACAGAGGCGATTTAAGAAATTCAATCCGCCTAGAGACACCAAAGGCGGTAATGGTGCGTTGCCAACCTGACGCCGGGATGTTAGGTCTCGAGCAAAAGTAAGTTTACCGGCTACCTTACCCTCCGAACCGCAACACGTCATGACGTTATGGCAGCAGGAATAGGTAAGGTGGTACTAATCCGAGCGAATCTCTGCGAAACTCTACCACCGAGTCAGATGTCACGGTGTTATTGACGGTGAGCCTATGCTCGCCTTTCACGAAATGCCTGGCAAGGAAATCAGATGATCTGTTTTACAAAGGAGGCCGGACCAACACGGGGAAATTGCAAATGTTGATGCTACCTTGCCAAGGTAAAGCTCTATTAAGTTTTTTGCGTAGTTTAGTTTACCAAAAGAAACGGCCAACAAAGGGAAATTGGTTTTTTCCAATTTTCTAATAAAAAAAAATGTTGCTCGGGATAGGACACGTGCCCGGTTGGCGATAGGCTTGCCACCTATCACATTGTGGTACTTAGTATCTTCGGCTAGTCGTGGGTAGACTAGCCGAAGATACCTACTTGTACCTACCTTGTTTGTACCTACTTGTATCCCGCTGTCGTGGGTAGGGTACCCACGACTAGCCGAAGATACTAAGACTAGGTTGTGCCTCTGCCTACCTTTTTTTTTTAGTTTACCAGCGACTTTAACCATTCTATCTTGAACTTAATATAAGCGAGCACTAACTAAGTATGTGCTATCAATTTAGGTGAGCTGCAATATTATTCTAGCACTTAGTTTTTAAATACTATGAACATTTTTTCAGATTGAAAAAACACGCAATCTATATATAAATGTTATATATGTAAAAGAAAGTCGTGTTAGTTATACTATATACCATAACTCAAGAACAGCTAATGGCTAATATTAATAACCTATCTAAGATAAGAGATCGTGTTACTTGAGATAAGTTGCCAGCTAACCGTTGTAATTTTTCAATAATTTACAAAAATATTTTAGCAACAACACTGTAGAAGGCCTTTCTTTATCTGTAGATAGATTGTTAACATTAGCCGTTACCAGCTAACGACTGTTTTTCAATAATTAATGGAAATTCCTAGCAACAAATTCCTATCTCTATCTATAGATAGGTAACTAATATTGGCCATTAATCGATTTGCTTGAAATTTTTGAACCAGGAGGACGTAGGGTACATTTTATCCAGTTCAATGGCTAAGAAGCTAGGAAAAACAATATTTTACTTTTCCTATTCTAACTTAACGGGTGGAACGAAGATCGCCGGAGTAGCTAGTTGTATCTATAAAAGAAAGTGTAAAAAAAGTTACAATATGTATTACTAAAGCACGGCTAAACCGATTTGCTTAGGATCAGGAGCCGGACATAGGATACTTTTTATCCCATTAGACTCAGAGGAAACTAGGAAAAACAGCATTTTAATTTTTCCTATTCTAGCTTAACGGTTGGAACGAAGATCGCTGGAGCAGCTAGTTATATCTGTAAAAGAAAGTTACACTATTTATAACTAAAGCAAGGCTGGACCGATTTGCTTAGGATCAGGGTCCGGACATAGGATACTTTTTAACCCATCAGACTCAGAGGAAACTAGGAAAAACAGCATTTTAATTTTTCTCAAACAAACTGAACGGCTGAAACGAAGTAAGTTAATGGAAAAATGAAGTCGGTATCTTGAAAAATGTTGTTTTGTTATATCAAAAAAAACAGGAAAAAATTGCTACAAAAATAAGCTTTGCTTTAATTGAACTACATTTTACTTCCTAATTTAAGAGTTAATAAAATGTTATTAACTTTTTTTCTTGTAATAGTGGTTGTTGAAATTTTATTTTTAATTAATATAATAGCTTAATTTTTCTTATCAACTTTTAGTACGACATTTAACCATTTTTAGTCTCTTTTACTGAATATCCTGTTAATAAGAACCAATTGTAAGTTTCTGGGTTACTAAAAAGTATATTCACACTAATATCCCTGAAAGAGTCGGCAGAGATACAACCAGGGTACACACGACTAGCCGAAGACACTCCCGAGCAACGTTATTTTTATTAGAAATTAAAAATACACATTTTCAATTTTTTTTTGTTACCCGACCTGGAGTC
>NJDD01000545.1:328721-345109 GCA_002245505.1 Calephelis nemesis
AGAAAAAATATGAACCTCCTTAAAAAAATTAATGGTCGAAATGTTAAAAGACTATTGAAATTTGAACAATTGAGATACTGAATCGATACTTCAAACATATATGTTGCGCAATTCATATGTTAAGACTTCATAAATAGATATTATTTTAATAAAGCATTGTAAAATAATAAAAAATTGCCTTATGTTATCTTTATACATTGTTTTATAATTGTAATATTTATTCCTTTTTGTAGGTGTTTTAATAAACCGGCCCGCCTCAAGATTAATTTTAATTTACTGGCCCGCCACTAAATTTTTTTTAATTTATCGGCCCGCGGTCAAAATAATTTGCCCACCCCTGTTCTAGACTATGATAACTTAACCGACTCACACTGTCAATGCGACACGCGACGCCTATAGGTCCATTTAGGTTAGACACTAAATGCAGTGGAGCGAGGCTGTATCCTTGAGGATCACGATAATTGCGTGCACTAATGCTATGATGGTAGAATAGGAACAAAAGAGAGAAGAAAATTTTAAGAGAAGAAATGTTGGCTTACCCACAACATAGTTCGAGATACTTTTTATATAATATATCTTCACGCCCATATCCCCGAAGAGGTAGACAGAGGCATAACCAGGGCACCCACGACTAGCTGAAGACCCTAAGTTCCACAATGTGATAGGTGGCGAGCCTATCGCCAACCGGGCACATATCCAATCTCGAGAACCATTTTTTTTATTAGAAAGTTGGAAAAACCAATTTTTTTTGTTGCCCGACCCGGTAATCGAACCCGGGACCTCATGCAGTCAAGTCCAACAGCTGGACCGCTACACCAGATGTATGCCTTACCAATAAAGTGTAAAGATTTTTTGGTAAGACGACAAATTTAGGTCTGAAGTAAAAGTTAAAATGTTCCAAATGTATTAACTAATAACCAGAAACAAACAGACGGTAGCGTTATTATACTAAAATGAAAACGAGCTTAATTTTAAAATAAATGTCTACATGCTCCTATCGGAATTCGAATCTCGAATGCATTTACCGCTTAATTAGGCAGGCATTCACTCAGCTGCCACGGTCTCTTTGCGATTTTAGATTGTTTTTTGTTTTTGAAACTTGTAAATCGCCTGTGTGGTCTAGCGGTACAGGTGTTGGACTTGACTGAATAAGGTCCCGGGTTCGATTCCTGGGTTGGGCAACAAAAAGAAAATTTCCTCTTTTCAATTTTCTTACAACAAAAAAAGACATAGGCTTGATAGGCTTGGCACCTGTCACATTGTGGAACATAGTGTCTTCGGCTAGTCGTGGGTGCCCAGGCTGTGCCTCTGCCTACCTCTTCGGGAATATGGGTGTGAAGAATGTACTCTATTCAACATCAAGTAGCTTGACCCCAGACGAAAGAAGAGGGCTGTGATAAGAAAGATGTGTATGTGTAAGGTATTATCGAGGGTTATAATTTTGAGGTGTCTGTGTGTATGTGTGTGTGCAAACTCCTAAACAAAAGGGCCGATTTTGATGTGGGTATTTAGTTTGAAAGCTGAAATTCATTGCGTGGTTTGAATCTTAGCAATATTATGGATAGGTTTTGTCGGAATTTTTAAACATTTTTAATTTTAGAACTATAGCACTGTAATGTCGTTTTATGTCTATGTTATCTACCTATCTTATTTTCTAAGTTCCTTCGCAGAATAGGGCAGATGTTTAGGTGTCCAGCAGCTGGTAGAAGGCAAATACCGGATAACCTACTTAGAGTTATATAGATAGATATATATAGTAATAGAGTAGGTTCGATCATCTGGAAAGAATGCCAGATGAAAGATGAAGTACCCGAGCATTCCTCGACCAAATCACTAGGGAGTAGTCAAGAGTCTCCGAAATAGGCGTGTTTGTATAAAAAGGGCATTGAATGTATAGGAAGCCAGAAAAGTCTGCAAGGATCGTTGGCGCTCTGCCTCTCACGTAAAAGATTTGGTTTGAAAATATGTAAGCAAAGTTTACGATTCCAGAAAATCAGTGGTTTGTTTTGTAGGTTCTTATTATTTCGATAGAGTCAAGGTCAGTGTCAGAAAAAAAGATTGCTTTTTTTTCTCATGTTATGTGCATGGAAATAAAGAAACTTAAAATATACTAATATTTTACTAGATGGTAGAGTTTCGCAGCGGTTCGCTCGGATTGGTACCACCGCCTTACCTATTCCTGCCTCCATAACGTCCAATGCTTGCCGTTGGCATGTTCCGGTTTGGGGGGTAAGGTAGCTGGTAAACTTACTTTTGCTTTAGGCCTAACATACCGGGCCTCGGGTTGGCAACGCACCATTTACATTTTTGGTGTCACAGGGGGCGTGAATTTCTTACTATCAGGAAATCTGTCTGCTTGTTTGCCTTCTATTAACATAACAAAAAATATTATATAAATAACTTGACCCAGAAATACTAGTATGTTCATTCTAAAAATGTCTGCTTTTGTTGGTCATTGAACCCGAGCTTTTGATAATCTTCGCAAGACGTGTATGTAATAGTCTTGACTTAAGTAATCATTAAGATAGTAGGTAATTCTAATTACCAAGAACAGCAATGAATACCGTGTTTAAATTTGTTTGTTACATTCGTGAGAAAAAGTTAGCGACGTATTCTTAAGAAAACGCCACACTTAAGAGTAAAGCTAAATAGAAAAAATTGTTAAGGTGACGGCGCATAGTGAATTATTCACACAAATGTAGTTTTAAAGTAAGATTTCTATCATTAAATATTGTAGTCACTCAAATGTAAATAGAAATAAATTACTGTTTTAGTTAGTCTATATTAATTTATATAAAATGAATAAAATGTAAACGAATTTATCATTTACTTGCTGTTAATTCCAACATTAATTTCATACAAACTTTAATTCCCTATTATATATTTAAATGACTGATATTTGAAAAAAAATCAAGCTTATATTTCGATTCGAATCTTTAACTATATGTACATTCGATTTCATCAAAATTGGATCTGCGGTTAAGTCGTGAAAGCGTAAGGGACAGACTATCGCATTCGTAATATTCCCACTCGCTCGTCCCAGCTTCGCACGTGTGGATAAACTTATTCATATTATAAGCCTTCTTCTTGAATCACTCTATCTATTAAAAAACCACGTCAAAATTTGTTGCGTACTTCTAAAGATCTAAGCATACATAGGGTCAGACTAGAACTAGAAAGCGACTTTGTTTTATACAATCTAACTAAGTAATGTTTATTGAGTAAGGGTGTATGGATATACCAATTTTTTTTTCTTTAAATAATGTACGTACATATTTCCTCTCTCCAACTGATGAACGTAAAACCTAAAGTAAGATAATTATGTAATGTTTGTGTTACGTATGTATGTGTAGGTATGCGTGTGTATGTATTAAGTTTTATAATGAGTTAAATTGTCATAAAGTGTTTTAACCTTAAGTAGAAACTGACAAAATTTAAATACTTAACTCTGTAAAATGTAGTCGAATTTGTTATACACGTCTGCAATCTAAAGTATCTTCACGCCCGTATCCCCGAAGAGATAGGCAGAGGCATAACCAGGGCACTCACGACTAGCCGAAGATCTTAATACTAAGTTCCACAATGTGATAGGTGACAAGCCTATTACCAACTATATACCAACCAATACAATATATACCAACCAATACAATATATACCAACTGGGCACATATCCTCCTACCCCGAGTAACATTTTTTTAGTATATTGGAAAAACAAAATTTTTTTGTTGCTCGACCCGGGATTCGAACCCGGGATCTCGTGCAGTCAAGTCCAACAACTGAACCGCTAAACCACAAAACACACAATATACCTAATATAATTAAGTCTAATCTAATTTAATTTAATCGTAAAATTAACCTTTTGTCAGCCTCCGCCGGTGCCTTAACATGAAGAAGAAAATCACGTAACAGTGTTAAAATATGATGTATGTATGAAACACAGATTATCATTTTTAAAAGTAAATAGTAATTTTTCTACGCCAATTAACGTTGTGGTAAAAATCGAATGTAAAGTTTTAAACACATTACATTTAAAACTTTCTAGAAAGACTTTTTTTTTACAGAGCGATTGGATTTATCGGAACGCCAACAAGTGAACTGAGTAGAACTGAAAAACTGGTTGCTTATGGACACTAAAAGAAATTGTGGGATTGTAATTTTTTTTATATAATAATATGTATAGCGAACTGTAGGAGGTACGAGATAACTGTTGTAGAATAGACCACATGCCATCCTACCAGGCTGCTCGTTAAAGGCCAGCATTGGCTTACCGTCACTAACACCATGACATCGTACTAGGTTTCGTAGCAATCCTACTAGGAGTTTCGTAGCAATTCGCCCAGATTCACCGCCTTACCTATTCCTGCCGCCATAACGTCGGTGCTTGCCGTTGATGTGTTTCGGTTCGGAGGGTAAGGTAGCCGGTAAACTTACTTTTGCTCGAGGCCTAACATCAGGTTTTTATTATTATTACTGACTTTGATGTCTCTATCCGAAATCCGTCTGCTTGTTTGCCTTCCAATGCCATAAAAAAATAGTAATGCCAAGTGTGCAGCTACCGTATCTGTCATTATGGCTGTAGTAAGACGATGGTACCAAGTCGATTGTGCTGCTGCACAGGATTCGAACAACCAGAGGCTGATATGTTATACCTACCTCTTAATTAGACAAGTTATTGGTTGACTTTACCCTTCCAAATAGAATACATAAACTGACAAGCACTGACGAGACTAGATAAGGTACTATTATTACTTAGTATAAGCTATTACATGACTCTTATATAATCTGACTGACCGATTTGGTGAAATCATTTTAAAATCTTAATTAAAAGATATATGATTTGGGATACTGGCTGGCGATTGGTTTTAAACAGCGTGTATTTATTATCACTAGTGGTCGCCCATTGGTCGAAATTCGACCATAATCAATTTTAACATCTTGTTGATAAGAACGCCATCTTCATTTCTCAAGACCAACTACTTTGTTTCCAAACTTTTTAATGAGATCTTTTATCGTTATCATCAATATGTTTGTTTGTGTGTGTCAAATGCATGGTAGTGTGGGTAATGTTTTATTTATGGATTAAATGTACTTTATAAGCAATACTATTGAAAATATTAGCGTTCTGCACTTCTCCTACACATAAACTATAAGTTTGGCAAATTTTATGCTCCTGCGTAAGCGCAATTTTCATAAAAAGGGTATAAAGTTTTGGCATCACGTATTAACATATAATTTAGGAAATCAATATGAAGTCTATTCCACTTTTGAAACAACACTCATACTCTTCCACAATATGCTATATGTTACACTTAAAGCCATAGGATTTCACTTTTAACAGCATTATCAGGGCGTTACAATTAAAAATTAAAATCGGCTGAATTTTACCATCCAAATAAATACTATAGTATAAAAAAATATTTATTCTTATGGCATGCATTACTAAGAAAGTTTTATTTATCTCGCTCTAAAAAGTATTGAATCTTGAGATAATTTTTATGTTAAACTCGCCAACCTGGTGAACTTTGTACTAACCGCTTGACAATACAAATACTTGGCTACTAATATTATTTTATCCTTTATATACAAAGAATAAAATAATATTGTTTTTCCTCCTTTTCCGCTATTTTAGTAGTTTTTATTTTCATACGAAGTTTCTTCTGACAACAACCAACACAAAAAAAATAGTATCTCATACGTTGATCACGCTAAATGGGGATTCATGTTACACTTAAGGCTAGCTAAGCTGGCAGACGTAGATTTCTTTTATTATAACTTATTCCTATATAAATCTTCTTCTGACGATAACTAACACAACACAAAAAATATTAGCAAAAATATATAAAATATAGAAGAAAATATTGACAATCAAGCAGATGTAATAATTAATATACTTGAAATACTTATAACACTTTTTGTCATTTGTGAAAAATTGTAATGAAAGGAATAACAGGGAACTAAACAAATTAATGATAATGATAATATCAGTACCTATCAGTAAACATACTGACCCTGGCAGTTTCTCTTATAGAGAGCGATATACAGACGTACGGTGAATAATAAGTTGTGTGTTATTATGTGGGTAATAAGTGACAGCTCGCAAGGAAATTATGTAATAATCACAAATGTAAAATTTTCACTAATCCCGGACAAGAACACAAAAAAATGAAACACAAAAAGCTTGAAGTTCTTTTACATTTACAATTAGGTAATTTGTAAAAATATTCTGAAAAGGGTAATTAATGTGAAGGAAGCCAGACAGGTCTGCCAGGACCTTGAGATTTGGCAGTCGATACTCTCTGCTACTATTATCAACTATTAAGGGACTAGGCGTAAATGCATGTACGTATTGATGTTTATTTTGGTTTTTACTTTGTAAAGCTAAGTAATGTATTTTTAGAAATACCTGTTAAACATGTTCTAAGTGATCCTTCTTTTTTGCAATTCTATATTGCAACATATATAAATAATAAAATATCCCTAGATATGTGACACAAATTGAACAAGGAAATAATATGTAACCATAGTAAAAAATCATATTCTTATTTTTCATTTTGTTTTTCACATCAACCAAAATCCATATCATATGTGAAGACCTAACCACTTGAACGACGGCGTTGCAAGCTGCCAAGCTCCTCGTACGTCGAAACGCAAACGGGATTTTATACGCGACTAAATATCACATAACGTTCCTTGGTAAAAATCGTTCGTAAAACGGAAAGTTACTTAACGATTTTCAATTAAAAATATCTTTGTGAACGTCAGTGTACATAGAGTGCATAAAATAATGATAGATGTTTGAAATATCCATCTTACAATATCAATCGAACGTTGTTCTACTGGGTATTGTAATACCCAGAACGTACGACTACAAAAATATTTTGATACTACACTACCCACGAATGTTCAAGTGGTTAAATAACTTTAAACATGCTTTCAGATAAATGACTAATTACGGATCTCTTCTAGATGGTATCATATTTCTTCTTGCAATGACATAGTAGATTCCTGACACTTTTTATTTGTTTCAATTTTTTGAAGTTAAAACTTCTTTAGCGGCGTTGTGCACTTTTTTTTGGAATGGGGAAAAACTTCTAAACCCGCGTCTGGACACGTGACCTGATCGTAAATTCGTTAAAGACGGATGGAGAGTAAACAGCCTGCGCGGCGTAAGCGAGGAAGTATCTCCCTCTCTTTCTACGGCGCGGTAAAAATGTATGCCTGCGCCTGCTGTTTCGTTTAAACATTGCGCGAATGTTCGTGTTGTCATGTTTGTGTACGATAGTCCAATAAATTAATATTGTATTCTACCACATATATGATAGTACTTCCATACTGATAATAAAAGCAATTCGTGCAAAATTTATTCCCTAACAATTCTAAATATCAAAATTGCACTACGTCAATGTTCATGTTTCAACGTCTGCCGGCACTCTCGGAGTGCAACCCGTCTTTTTTTCTTCTAAACACCTGCTTGCACACGATCACATAACAGTATATTATATTGTAGACATAATATTATCACAAAATCGTCACTTGTTGTTTAAACTTATTTTCACTTTTCAAATTTTTCACTTTTAATAACAAGCCCTACTGTTAACAACAGCGGCATTTAAGAAACATTAGACACACTACTAAATAAAAACAATCAAAACATAATATGCCCTTTCCTTTACCATCAGATCAAGCCACCATATCGTGTCGCTCTTATGTCTTAAGAGTTAGGTTGAGATTTCTCCGCTCCAATAAGATACCATAGCTGACATAGCATCTACTGACATTACGCGGAGGAAAATCGTGAATGATGCACGTTTACTTTCATTGTTTGTCAGAATTTAAAAATAATTGTTTTCTTTCCAAATTCAAACGTATTTAATCATTTGCATTTTTGTCTTCAGCTTTATTTGCTTCTAAAAAAAGCTTCTAAATTCAAATTTTATTTTTAAAATGATGTATTGAGTGTTTGTGCACAACCGGATATCCTGTAAGTATTTTTTTTGTTAAATATAATTCTACGAATGATTTCTTATTTAGAATATCTTATGTTGTGTTTCTTTATGAATAGTGATATATTTTTTTTGCATATTTACATCAAATAGTCATAATCGCACGAATAAAAAACTTTTTATTAATATAAAACAGTAAAAAGACTTTTTATAAATTTTCAAAAATGTTGCTTCGAGTTAAATAAGGGTTGGTTTTTGCAAAATATCTGAAAAAGTCAGATGAATGGTAAACTAACTGAAGACTAATAAGAAGTAGGATATAGCTATGCGATTATACATAGTATTGTTGAATTAACATAAATAAGCAAGAAAATACTTTAAAATTCATGTCTCGTCTTCTTACTTCTTACATCTTACTCGTCTGCTAGAAATGGAGTACGTTCTCAATTTGCTGGAACATACCCTATATTTCTTGATGCATGGTCCTATGGTCCATGTGACCTATAGACCTAAGGACCTATAGCTAAGATCTGATGATGGCATTCCGGAAAAAATTGTAGTCTCAATATTTATATTCCTATTCTTGGGGACAAAGTTTTTTAAATAATGAACTGAATAGTGTTCTAACGGGCTACCTGGTGGTTAGTGTTTTCTGTTACTCATAGGCATCTGGAACTGTGGGTGAGCTTACGGACCTTTTGGAAAGTATTTTTTGTTTCCTATGGATATCTAGAGATAAGATATTTAAGTGAGATTATTATGTGTCACCGACTCTTAAAAAAGAGAATGATGTGCTCAGACCCTTAAAAATCCCTAAAAGACCCTCTAAAAAACCTTGCTGTCAAAAGATATATAAAGATATTTAAAAAAAAAAACAGATTAAATAATGATAAAACACATTTTTTATACATACAAGTATACATTTTGAATTATGAAGAATACATTTTTTAACATGCTCGTGGTCTAACAAAACAAAATATGTCTTAATAACATAAAAAATTAACATTTCATCCGTGGCTAAAAAGTTACGGCATATATTTTCTCCGTTCTAGTCCAGGTCCGCTAAGTAGAATAGACCATCTGCCTCTCTGCCTCGTAGCTCGTAAAAACGTACATAGGTTGAATGGATTTTTACTCATTACCAACACGACTACTGTCGATAGAGTGCTATGTCAGTTGCCTAGGTACGAATCCAGCGCCTTACCTATTCCTATCGCCATGTCTCTCATATTTGTCATGTTTGTTATGTTCTGGTCCGAAGGTAGGGAAGCCGGTAGACTTGCACAATCGGCGTAACCGACCATACTAACGCACTCATAATACCTATAATGTTCAACAATCGTCTCTCATCATCAGAAGAGATATGTGCCGGTTCGCTGTCTCATCATAAAAATCTTCTCTTTGGTGTAACGGTCCGGCATCAGACTTGATATATATATAATATATATAAATACATTTTCAATTTTCTAATAGAAAAAAAAAGCTTCCCGGGATTGGATATCTGCCCGGTTGGCGATAGTCTTGCCACCTATCACATTATGTGACTTATGCCCGATTTCACCAAGAGCCCCTATATTTAGGGGACCTTTTAACGTGTTTTGGGGGACTGTTTTATATGAAAACAGTCCCATAAGTAACGTTAAAAGGTCCCCTAAAGTATAGGGGCTCTTGGTGAAATCGGGCATTAGTGTCTTCGCCTAATCGTGGATACCTTGGTTGTGCCTTTGCATACCTCTTCGGGGACATATCCCCGCCCATAGGCGTAAAGATACTATCATAAAAACATACACCACTTAAAAACATACATTGGTACTTACATTTCAGTTACTTTATTTTTAACGAAATGATTAAATAGTTTTAGAGATTGGAACCAAAGAAAAAAATCCGAAAATAACACACAGCATTTCATTTAACCTAAATGGGTTGTATAAATTTTATTTCTAACTTTTTGATGGCAAAAGACAAGTGACGTGGATCGCCTGGTCTTGAAAGATAACCGCAGTCTCTGCCTTGATCTATTCTTACAAGCTGTCATGATAAGAGATCTACACCAAGAACCCGGACCAACCCGAGAGAAAACATGCTCGTGATTAGTCGAGCACATATAAATTTTCTAACTTACCGATTGAATTAGTTTTCGAATTATAAATGTATTCCACTAAATTAAATAAAATTTATTTAATATTAAAAATAAAATTAATACTAAACATAGCAGTAGTTCAGAATGCAACCACTTCTTTATTATAATTTATGCAATAATAATAATTGTTATTCATTACTCTTGAAATTCCACATGTTAGAAACTTAACTCAAACAATCAAGTACACTATTTGTACACATATTTCGTAATTTGTAATTTATTTTTACATTGACGAATTTCACATGACACAGCAACGATTTCTAAAACACTTACAAGATTAATAAATTCAATTTCGTAATCTTGAGTATTTTTATTTGTTAAAAGGGAAACTTAAACGTGTATTTATTTACTTTTTTCAGACAAGTGTTTTATAATATTTGTGTTTTAACAGATTTACGAAGATATAAATAACCATAAAATTGTTTTCAAATTTCTTCTGTGAGAACATTAAATGTTTGTTCGATATTTTTATTCTTTTTGGTCTGAAAGCAAATACTTTGTGGTTACTTTCACTTAAATTTGATTAAAATCTGACCAGTGGTTTTTAACTAACGATCCAGTTCAGCATTGCTCAGGTGATAGAGCATGTCTAAATGAAAAAAAACTAAAAATGTAAATGAAATAACGGTTTAACTTTGAGACAAAATCTAGGCAAATGTAAAATAAATGTAAGGTGTACATGTTATTGTAATCATATATCATTATTTACACAAATTTATTTTTATTATATATGTAAGTATGCAATACATACGTGAGCTTGATTGCAGGTGTTAAAGGCATCTGTTTCCCTACAGTTTTTGGCCAGCTTATTTTTAATTTGAGATATTGGATATGTGTCCGGTTGGCGATAGGCTTGCCACCTATCACATTGTGGGACTTAGTGACTTCGGCTAGTGGTGGGTGCCCTGGTTGTGACTCTGCCTACCCCTTCGAGGATATGGACTTAGAGTTGCTTACTTACTTCTAATTTACATACTTCTAAAATAAAAATAAAATGTTATGTTCTCCTGGCGAAAGCTGTAGGTATGTAATGTTGTTAAAAACCAGGAACCAGCTCGATCACGTCAACTTTCAACCAAAGAAACCGCATTAAAATCGGTCTTTACCGTCCAAATTTATTATGCCACAGTTTAACACAAAGTCACACACATACAAACACGCACACATCTAACTAACAACACGTCTCTTTCTTAATGTGCTTTAAATAAACTTCAAAGATTACGAAAAATAATACCGTAACTTTTAAACTATGATCAGTCAGCCATTACAAGCATATAATTTGCTTACTTTAGGGTTAGATTCAATTTGTGTGACTTGTCCAGAGATATTTATTTATTTGTTTTATTTATTTATTCCTTGTCATTACAAAACATGAACAGTTCTAGTTAAAGACAACTCTAACTCGAGCCCAAGCTCGATGGGTTTAGCAGTCGGCATTCGCGGGTTACGTCTCCTATCTTGTAGCTCTATCATCAGACCAGCTTAGATGTCCCAGCATTCGTTAGTATTTTAACTGTTAAGTCTTTCATACGTTCATAGTGCGCCTGGTATCCATTCCGATGCTAACAAATAAACTGCAAACAGCTGATGATGAGACTGATTTCCTTAAACTATAGCTAAGCTTTCAAATAAAAAAACCATATCAAAATTCGTCAATCGTATCAAACCCCTCGTTTTGCGTCGGGGGCTGAAATTTTTTAAGTGAAAACTTCTTTAGCGGCGTTGTTTCCTTTTTTTGAAACGAATAAAAACACGTAGGACACGTAACTTAATCGAAAATTCGTAAGCTTGCGTGAATGTTCGTGTTGTCATGTTTGTGTACGATAGCGCAATAAATTAATATTGTATTTTACCATATAACTGATAAAAATTTAAATACTGATAAAAATTATTCCCTACACAATAAAAAATATCAAAAATGCACAACGTTTATATTTAAATTTTCACTTCTGCCAGCACTCCCGGAGTGCAACCCGACGTTTTTTTGCAAAGTGTTTGTGTATCAATCATATGGTGTATGAAATACTTCATGTGATATCTACTTTGATAAAGAATAATACTACGATATGACGAGAACTAAATAAATATTTTTAACGACTTCTAACACAAGCTTATAAATCATTTTTTATTTCATTTTAAATATCATCATTAATTAAACAATTTACACAAAACCTTACCTAAGGATATATTTAAACCTTTCTCAGAGATTTCTTTATAACGTTTAAGGAAAACCGAATAAAAATCATTAAAAAAGTAGATCCTGAGTTTATTGCGAAAAAATAATATTATTTTCTTTTTTTTAGAGAGTTTATACAAAAGCTTTTTATGTAAAAGTTTATACAAAAAATGATAATTCAGGCCACGCGAAATAGGGATTCATTTTTAATAGAAAAACCGCTCCGGCGAACTTCGTATCGCTTGACATATACAGCTACTAACAGTTTATATGAACAAAATTGAGGTGGTGTTTTTCCTACTTTCCTTGCTGTTTTCCCAGTTTTTGTCTTTATATGATCCTTTACATTTTTATAAGAAATGAATTCAATAAACCGTGAATCATTTTGTTAATGGGTATTTTTCAGTCAAATTGAGATTTTTTTGAGATGGCGATTGTGCTGTCATATTAAAAAAAAAATTCTGTTGTTTTTTTTGCTTTGTTGTTGTGTTATGTCATTCATGCGATCATTTCTTTTTGGACGTGCTTCGATTAAAGCAAATTATCAGCGATAATTATTGCTTTTTGTTGTTTAATCATGCTAAGAAGGGAAATACAAAAAAAAATTGTTTATCCAAATGTTTTGGACTAAGTGTTAGAATAGCTAGTAACTAATTAAATAGTTTTTGCTTGAATTATATTTTTTTATAATATTTCAGTTGATTCTTAGCCGTACCAGGCCGCTAGTGTATATATAAATAAATAAATAATGAATAAATAACCCTGGACAAATTACACAAATTGAATCTAACCCCAAAGTAAGCAAATTATGCTTGTGTTATGGGTGTTAGTCAACGATACTATTACATAGAAATACTTAAATAGATACCAGAATAAATTTAATAAACACCCAGACCCGGAAATGCAGACATCTAAATGTTCATCACACAAATGCCTGCCCCCGTCGGGAATCGAACCCGAGCCTCGTGATTCGTCGATGCAGCTAGGCGAGTACGCTAGCCACTCGACCAACGAGGCGGTATATATACATATAAAGATACATATATAGATTAAGAAGGTAAATAAGCCCCAAAAGTTTTTGCTTAATTAATTTAGTACGGTTCTTACAACTTTGCTATTTTTAACAAATATTTAAGAGTTAGTCGGAAGATAATAAGACAATACTTTCAAATATGTATTTCGTTTTAAATTGAGAAACGCCTAAAATAATTTTCTTGTAACGGTCTGGCGAACAGAGTAGTTATCAAGTTATGTATGATTTTACTTATACTACATATAGCACTTACTTATTCACCACCCGCGGATATTAAAAATTAAACTACTTATGAGATCACACAATTATCTTTTTATTATATACGCACAAACGACCAGATCAATCGGATATTATCCGAGGGTGTTGTCAACAGTCTCCGAAACCGACGTGTTTGTATGAAAAGGGTAATGAATCTGAAGGAAGTAAGACATGTTTGTCAGGATCTAGAGGTCTGGCAATCGATACTCTCTGCCTACCCTGTAAGGGACTTGGCGTGAAGATATGTATGTATGTATTATATACACACAGTAATAGGGTGATTCATGATTTAATCCTAGTACAAGGCATCGCCCATTTCATTATCTGACGCACCTGAGTAACTCCCTAAAACCCTCTTGGGCTTCCCTACTACTATAAAAAGTAAGTATATTCACGCCTATATCCCCGAAGAGGTAGGCAAAGGCACAACCAGAACACCCACGACTAGCCGAAGTCACTAAGTCCCATAGTATGATAGGTGTCAAGCCTATCGCCAACCGAAATACCCAAGCTCATGCAATGTTTTGTTTAGTGAAAATTTGAAAATACACAATTTCTATTTTTTTGTTGCCCTACCCGGGGAACGAACCCGGGACCTCAAGAAGTCAAGTCCGACGCCGGACCGATAGATTACAGAGGCGTTTACGATATTAATATCTGATTTTCTCATGTGACTGAAAGAATAATTACTGTACTTTTAACTTTTAGACGCCCAATGCTCCGCTTTAAATATAATCGCCACCTGACCTTTTCTATTCTCCACCAACTCATCGACTAAGTTCGATAGGTTGGGTTGGGGTGACGACATAGCAAAATGGACTCATATTCACAATTACCTACAAAATATTATGATTTTAAACATATTATTATGTTATTATTTACACATGAAACATTTATTATTTTTAAACATGAATTTTTTTAATCTAATTTTTCGACTTATTGACTGACATACATGTTCGACTTCTACATTTTTTTTGTAAATCGTAACAAATTTCTCCATAATTTTTAAACCAATTTAAAAATTATATTATGTTTCTGTATCTATCTATTTCAAGGTGGTTCCATTGCCACCAGGTCTGGATGATGGAATCCCAAAGAAATCGAGAAAAGCACTTAATTAAAGTTAAGTCTTTTTTAAATCGAACTTGGTTTTTTGCAGCTGTGACTGCTTAAATAATTAAACTTAATAAAATAGTTTGTAACAAAAAAAAAACTTAACATTAAAAAAAATTTAAGCTCAATGAAAGAAAAATTTTACTAAAAAGCGAAAAATAAACTGCACTTAGACTATGCACAAAAGTGATATATGTACATATTAATCATTATGTATCAATACTTGACCTACACTTAAACCTTATATCAATTACCTGTATGCGTATTTTATACTCTACAAGTATTACAAAACAATATTTTTTATTCACAATAACAACTATCGCTTAAACCTAATTATTACCTATGAATCTTTATGTAATACTAGCTGACCCAGCAAACTTCGTATCGCTTAATATTAATGCTTCGTAGTAGCGCAGTTTGTCGGATCCAATGTGAAACATTCCAAAATCAAACCTATTATTAAAAAAATAATTAAAAAAACATTTTCCAGGAAACCAAATTGTGAATCTAAACCATTCTCGAATTCCCTTGAATACACACAAAAAGTTTCATCAATATCGGTCCAGTCGTCTAGAAGGAGTTCAGTGACAAACACACGAACACATAAAATGTTTATTAAAAATTTAAGTAAGTGCTGCGATTTAAATGTACATTTTTATATAAATATGTAACTTCTTAAATTTAATTAAATATTTGCACACCACAATGTGGTAGAATATGTAGTATTCTTAGATATCTTATTAATAGCTTTTTAACACACATATTCCACAAATAAATAATTTGCACAATAATTATATACATAAAGATTATATGTATATGCTATCTGTCTGTCTGTTTAAAGCCGATGCTCAGGTGAACATCTATTTTCTAAGTAGCAAAAAAACATTTGTATGATATTTCCGAGTTTTCAACACTCGTGGGTTGGTACCACTGATGTTAATCAGATGAATCTCCGTACCTATGCAATTAACTCGTCTCCATACCATACTGACCCCGTTAACTCGTTCAACATAAATACCTTGTTTTTCTCACAGCTGTAACATACATACTCTGTCAACATACTTGAGTATTATGTTTTTGTGTAGCTTCAAACCAGTTAAGGTGGCTGTGGATTTTATAGACTTTTTTGTTTTGTAATGCTGAAGGGTAGGGTAGCTAGTGGACTGGCATACGTAGCCTTAAATCCCTGACATCAAGTGATGTCCCTGTAACATCTATGGTTAGACACCATGTGACGGTTCTTTGTTAACTTCAGGAGAACCGTTTGGTTGTTTGCTATTATATGTATAAAAAATAGTGACTTTGGTCAGTGCATTACACTTGAACGGAAAGACCAATTTTGATAATTTTTTTCTTGCGGTGCTAGAAATTTTCAAAAAAAGATTCATATAAAAATCAATATTTATGGTTTAGATAGGACAACGTAACAATAAAACCAACAACATGTTCATGTTAAACTCAAATTATATTTCGATACCTCCTAAGTACCTACACTGCTTCATCTTACAAATTTAGGTATTTTACTCTTTTTTATTAAAACATGCATAATAAATCACGACCTTAATATAACCATCCTATTAATATTATAAATGCGAAAGTTTGTATGTATGGATGTATGGATGTTTGTTACTCTTTCACGCAAAAACTGCAAAGCCGATTACGATGAAATTTGGTATGTAGGTAGCTAAAGACCCAGAATAACATATAGGCTACTTTTTATTCCGG
>NJDD01000545.1:351366-373270 GCA_002245505.1 Calephelis nemesis
TAGTTATTTTCTGTTTATTTGTAAAGTTATTGTTATTCGTAACAATGAGATCACAGAAAGAGTGGGATTGAAAGAAAGTATTGGTTTAAAAAAGGGCATACACCGCTTGTTCGATCATGTGGAAAGAAAGACAGATGAACGATTGACAAAGAAGATATGCAATGCTTTTTTTTGTAATGGCTAATATGTTGCTAACCGCGAGGTTTTTTACCGGTGTATTATGATATACAATGCGAATGAGGATGGGTGTAGGTACCCGGGAAAACCAAGGTTGACATTCCACGATCATATCACTCGGATCCGAGGGTGGTGTCAAGAGTCTCCGAAACCGGCGTGTTTATATGAAAAGGGTAACGAATGTGAAGGAAGCCTGACAAGTTTGTCAGGATCATGAGGTTTGGCACTCGATACTCTCTGCCTACCCCGTAAGGGACTTGGCGTGAAGATAAATGTGTATATATAAAGTTATTTCGTGATATTATGATTTTATTAAAATCGCCGATTATGTTGAATATCAAAAGTCATAGAATGTTCTTGGTATCTCCATCATACACAAAGTGAGCCATGGTAATTTACTACCATTCCGGTTCATTACATACATGATTGCTCCATTGCAGATTTTATAGCAATACACCGATTTGCCGCCATTTATCTTGTTTTGTATTTTTTATGTTATAGGTCTGCGAACAAGCACCTGGTCTCCTTTTTTATGTTAGTGGAAGGCAAACAAGCAGATGGATTTCCTGATAAGAAACTCACGCCGTCTAGTGACACCAAAGGTGGTAATGGTGCGTTGCCAACCTGAAGACTAAATGTTAGGCCTCGAGCGAAAGTAAAGTAAATTTTCCGGCAACTTTACCATCTGAACCGGAACACGTAATGACGTTATGGTGGTAGGAATAGGTAAGGCGGTGGTACCAATCCGGACGAGTCGCTGCGGGACTCTACCACCTAATCAGATGTTACAATGTTAGTGATGGTAAGCCTATGCTTGCCTTTTACGAGCTTTCTAGAAGGAATGCAGATGGTCTATTCTACGATGGAGCTCGGACCAACACCGGGGAAATCATCCTGATGATAAGAGACAATCTTGGCCTATAGACACCATAGACGTTACAGAATACAGATACGTCACCGTCCTGTGGTTGGGATGTGAAGACTATGGTACGAGTCTACTGGCTACCCTATCCTCTGGACCGGACATTGTAGCGAAATGTAGCTGAACGTAAATATGGTTAATTTGTAACTAATTACGTAAATATGGTTGAAGTGGTCACACCCGCATAAACCTTTACAAGGTTTTTGGTTGTGGGGAAAAATATACATTGTATTTTATTTTCTTACATGTCAATAAAAATAATAATATAGAAATAACTAGAATTTGGAAACAAAACAAATTTTATGTGGTCCCAATAGTTCTTGCCACCACAGGTGTAATACCAAACCATCTTCTCCATAGTCTCAAATTACTGGATCTAAAAAAAGCACTATATATAACCCTACAAAAAGCAGCAATCCTCAACAAATTTCGAAATGTCAGAAAGTTCATGCAAATAGAAGAAAGCGAAATTAACCACCAGAAAGCACATTCAAACACATAACTTAATTCATTACACCCTGTATTTACTTGGCCCACTTGGCCCGTAAATGCGGACGAAACTAGCTTAATAGCTAAGAGAAAAGTATACTTACCGATAGTAATAATAATAATAATAAAGGTACACGACGCGTACACTATGGCGGCAGGAATAGGTGAGGCGACGGATCCCTACCACTGCAAGTTGCTGCTCAGAACTCTACCTTTAGTGTTTTTGTTTGTATTGCCTAACATTGTATTGCATCGATTCACGATAAGTAGGGTTACTCTTGAAGTCTTGAAGCAAAGAGTATATAAATACTACGTAATAAGAGACGGGACTTCCATGGATACATAGCAAACCCGAACTTTGTATGAAGTTTAGCTTAAGTGACACAAGATACTTGACAGATAGGTATAACCCGTTTAATTTGAAAGTAAGTCTAAAGGCATTAAGATATAAAGCAACTAGTGTCATATGATTTAGGAGAATAAAAAACATAGCAAACTTATTTTTTTTATATGAAAGTTGCGTCAAACTGTCTTGAAGCTCGATCTCATGCAAATTGGTATCGGATATTTCATTTTAGGTAATATTCAACACAGTAATAGCGGATTATTAATATTTAGTTCCAAGCAAATGCAACGGCTCCGGTTAACTATTTAAATGTCTACTATCTGTCCCGGCCAACTTCGTTCCACCCGTTCAGTTTGTATGGGAAAAGTAAAGCATTGTATTTCTTATTTTCCCTGAAATTTTCCCGATTTTTCTATTTATAAGAACCTTCTTCTGATAATAACAAACACAACAAAGAAAGAATTATCCAAATCGGTTCAGTCGATCGGAAGTTATGCGCCAACGAACACATTTAGCAATTCATTTTCATATTATAATATATATATATATATTGTTGGGGTTTTGGCGCCATAGAGAGAAAAGATGGTCGAAGTCTTTTCGTAATTAGGTATTGAATTTCGTGTTGAGATTGAGTGAAATTAGTCAATTTTGGTGGCATTTTGTACAATTTTGTTCAGTGAAAGTGCACAAATGAAATAATCGTCAAGAAATTAGCGTATCATGTATTTCCTCGTTGTCGCCAAATCTCTTATTACATGATCTTGTGTAATTAGGCCACCGCTTTACCCAAGAGCCTGACATGACTTACTGTCGACTTATGACTGATGACTAATTATAATTGATTAAAATTTAAATATAATTTGATGCAAATTTCTACTTGACGAATGGCAAAATACTAACGTGAAGGCCAAAACTTAAAGAAAGAAAGAAACTTATAGTTAATAATTCGCCAGTATTGTATTTAACAATACCTAAAATATCATATCTTATACCAGTTTTCAATATTCCATAAATCGACATTCAAGAGTAACCCTGAAAATCTGAATTTTTGGGTCAGAATTTGTATTTAAATTACTTTGTTTTTGTATGTGTATTTATACCGATTTGTTTTTTTATAAGTTGTGACGGCGGTAAGACTCAACCATGGCCTGTGCACCATAAATGTTGTAGGTGCGTCGCTGTTTCATTCACAAGACTAACACGTGCAATTAAAAAATGAATTAGCAGATTAAGCCCTAATAATTAATTAACAATAATTAGAAGTGCAAATACGAAACATTGAAAGTGAAACTATTATTTAAATATGAATGAACCCTGTTCTCATTATAATACATGATAAGACACTTTCAAATCACACCGTTCTATTGTAATACTCGTGGTAAAATTACTATAGGAAACTCTTTTTTATCATGGTGTTTATTACGGTGTAATAGGTGGCCTTGATAACAATGAATTTTAGGGTTGACAGAAATGCAAAAAAAATTGGAAAATTTAAATCCAACTATATTTAAATATTTTGTTAATGTAACTGACAAAAAAGTTTTCAAATCGTCAAAGCTTTTAAAATAACTTCTTACAGATCTTAAGTCCGTTTAATGGAGAAAATTTCAGACTTTTTTGTACAACGTACCTATTGAGTTGCAGATATGATTAAAATTTTATAAAAATACTGGTTGCCTGTTCCGGCTTCGCTCGGACGGTAATTATTTTATCATAAAATTAAGATTTAAACTATCCTATCTCTCAAGTTGGATCGAACTGCACATGGTGTACGAATTTTATTATAATCGGTTAAGTGGTTTAGGAGTCCATTGAGGACAAACATTGTGACACGAGATTTATATATATTAAGATAAAGAACATATGTATGTATTGCCTCTGTGGCTAAGTGTCCTGTGTTGGAAATGACTTCTTGAGGTCATGGGTTCAATTGCCCAGGATAAGTCCCGAGTTGGCGGAAGACTTGCCACCGATCCCATTGCCTTCAATTAGTCGTGGGTTCTGCCCCTGTTTACTCTTCGGGGATGTAGGCCTTTATAAACTTTTTTAGTACATATAAGAATTCCATGACCATAGTATGTTTAGTGATGGAGATTTCTCGCCAGTAATAGTCTCACATATCTATCAAAAAGTTACATGTAGGTACCAAATATATTTTGCCATTGGCACAGAATAAGTAATAGCGCTAAGATACGAGTGCCATTGGTACCTTGATTTTGAAATAGTGCTGTTGCAATTTGTGTAAATTGTTTTTTTTTTATGTGATAGGTCAGCGAACACCACACGGGTCTCCTGATGGTTAGAAACAACAGAAGCCTATAGACACCATAGATGTTAGCTTGTGGTGCAAGTCTACCGGCTACCCTACCCTCCAAGCCGGAACATGACAGAGTCATTATGACTGCAGGAATAGGTAAGGCAGTGGATCCCAGGCAAGTTGTTGTACAGCACTCTGCCACCAGTAGTCTCGTTGTATTTTCACGCCCATATCCCAGAAGAGATAGACGAAGGCACAATCTCGGCACCCACGACTTGCCGAAGACACTAAGTCCCACAAGGTGATAGGAGGCAAGGTTATCGCAAACCGGGCATATTACGGGAAACGTTATTTTTATTCATCATCATCATCATCATCAGCCGGAAGACGTCCACAGCTGGACATAGGCCTCCCCCAAAGAGCGCCCCAACTCACGGTCACCAGCCGCTTGTATCCAGCGACTCCCCGCGACTTTGACCAGGTCATCAGTCAATCAGTTATTTTTATTAGAAAATTGAAAATACACAATTTTTTTTTCGTTTGTCCGACCCAGGGATCGAACTGGGACCTCAAGAAGTCGAGTCCGATGCTGGACCGCTAGACCATAGATACAATTAATTAGTGTAGTACATACCTATATTTTAGCCAGTGCTCGGTCTTATTCTACTCAGCTGACCCAGACCAGGAGAGGATAATTAATACCTGCGTTATAATGTCTGTACTCGTCTTTATTATGTTACGGTTTGGAGGACCTTAATGTGATGGTGTGTAGGTTTAAGGGTTGAGTTGTAGGTAAAGTTAGTCAAATAAGTACAACCCAGCCTCACGTTGACAACACATAATTACCACCTTTTTCCACGTTACCTGGGATTCGATATGTGCCCGATTGACGATAGGCTTGTCAGCTTTCACATTGTGGGACTAAGTGTCTTCGGCTAGTCGTGGGTGCCCTGGTCGTGCCTCTTCCTACCGCTTCTGGGATATGGGCATGATGATACTTTACTCAAAATTCCATAAAATATACATGATATAAATACCTTAAATGTTTTCTATTTACATGAGGTTTGGTGAAACGGGGCCAGTTCACGCACGACTTGCACGTAATGGCCACCATCTTGGATGCTGTGCAGTCACGACCTAACATTAAGTTATTATTTACTTCATCAAATATGTGTATCGTTTCCAAATTATTTAGAGGTTAAACGAAAGTAAATCGAACTAAGTTACCAGCCATAAAGTTATAGCAGTAACATCTATGGTGTGTATAGGCGAGGGTTGTCTCTTACCGTCAATAGAGCTGCTATCTTATAACTTAGTTGTTACGCTCGCTGACCGCATTCGTAACAATGGGATGAATGATGCGAATGAGAATGAAAGACGCGATAAACTTTTATAAATTTTTAAAGAAAGAAAAGACTGTATGGGGCGAAATTTTTCTTTTTTTTAAATTTAGAGAAATCTTTACGATTATATTTTCAACATACTCGTAATATGTGTTTGTTACTGCAGCCCAACTACAGACCATAGACAAAATTTGGAAATATATTAATATAAATAGTTTTATTACGATATAATTGAAAATTTGCGATTACAATTTCAAAATTTGGAAATAAAATTAAACACTTTTAATACGATATAATTAAAAATTTGCGATTACAATTTCAAAATTTGGAAATAAAACTAAATAATTTTATTACGATATAATTTAAAAATTTGCGATTACAATTTCAAAATTTGGAAATAAAACTAAATAATTTTATTACGACATAATTGAAATAACTTATTGTTATGTGTATTTTTATATAGCTTATTAGTACCAATGACCAATGACGTCCCTAAAACCTCGAATCTTCTCAACCGTACAATGTATTCATATGATTCAAGTCTCTAAGGTTCATCGGAATTGCAGATTCTATGGCCTAGGTTGGTCTCAGACTCATAAGAACATTACAAGCCAACTGTTTTTCTACCAATTAACTCGTGATCGAGTGTTGGTCTAAAATCCGAACCTAAGTCGACCTTCACCGAGCTGATAATAGACTGAAATGTATTTTATAATAAATTTAGTATATTTTATTATTTTTAGTTTATTTTTATTTAGTATATTTAGTATCATAATATTTTCTTATTATCATGATGTTGCAACTTTTTATGAAAAATCTTTTTTTTTAAAATACTCTGTCCAGGATTTTTTTTAGGCTACCCATTTTTAATATATTCAGTGATATACTAAATTTATTATAAGATACATTTCCTTCTATAATCAGCTCGGTGAAGGTCGACTTAGGTTTGGATCTTCTACTATGTCGGAATGTTTGATACTACCACCATGTTTAAGGCCCCATACAATTTATTTAGCCACCATACCATTTTAATTAGTCAGCCAGAAGAGCCAATCACCGCACTCCCCCGTTCCATGATTATTATGAAATATTGCGCTCTAAAGTAAACGTCTTAAGCGATAAATCGCTATTTTTGACAGTATAAAAGTAATTTGAAAAAAGTATAAAAACTGAAACACTTATCTTTTAGGTACTTATATACTTATCTATGTTTATGTTAAATCTGGTGTCGATATTTTCATAATTGAAGTAGACAGTTGGGTTTTGCTTTCAAAAAAGGGTTAACTTTTTGATTTTTTTCTATCGAGCAAAGTAAAAAGAATCGTGTTTTAGAAACACTAGTCTTATAAAGCATATTCATGTTAATCTTGTGTATTTTTGTCACCAAGATCCATGATTGCTTTGTATGAATAAAAACATTATACTGCTGACGTATTTTAGCGTATATGGACCCTTAAGGAAAAGCAGTAGTTGCCATCATAGAGTTCCAGTTTGTGCCCTTACCATGAGTTTGAGATTCGTCGAGTTCACTATACTCGCTATACGAGTATATAGAGAATGATAAAATTTTAAGACCAAAAGCCCTATAGATTTCGATATATCAATTACGGAACGTAATCGCCTCTGTAGTCTATCGGTGCAGATGTTGGACTTGACTGCATGAGGTCCCGGCCCCCGGGTTCGATTCCCGGGCCGGGTAACAAAAAGAAAATTGGGTTTTTCCAATTTTGTAATAAACAACGTTGCTCGGGATTGGATATGTGCCCGGTTGCCGATAGGCTTGCCACCTATCACATTGTGGGACTTAGTGTCTTCGGCTAGTCGTGAGTGCCCTAGTTATGCGTATGCTTTTCTCTTCGGGGAAATAAGCGTGAAGATACTTACTTACTTACTTACTTACTTACGGAACACAGTCTATACCAACTCACGTAAAGGTTGTGAAAGGTAGACTAGTAAAGTTGGGAGGCTTAACTTGGTCCAGGTTGGTAACGCACCGTTTTCTCCATGTACTTTTGAGCATCAGGAAATTCGTCTTGTTTTTGTTAAAATCACATAAAAAGTTTGATTGCAGTCGAATAAAAAGTGAAAATATTTCTCATTACAGACTGAATGGTACAATTACCAGTAGATTTGGCGCTTGCAGTCATCAGTTGCAGGGCATGTGGGAAACACTTGGTGAGAATTATCCATTGTTTTTTTCTTATTAGCTTATTAGTGGTCAGGGTGGTGGAAGGGATAATTAATATCTATGGACAAATTACACTAATTTATCTATTAAATAGGTACATATACTCGTATATCTGTGGTCTAGTGAGTAGTTGTCTTTATGAGGTCCCGGGGTCAAGGCAAGCCGCCTAAAAACACCAAAGATGGTAATGATGCATTGCCAACCTGAGGTCGGGATGTAAGGCGTGGAGCAAAAGTAAGTGTGGTTTCCTTGTCCTCCGAGCTGGAACGGTCAACGCTGGTCAACGGTAAGCGCTGACGTTATGGCGGCAGGAATAGGTAAGGCGGTGGTACCAATCCGGGCGAGTTGCTACAAAACTCTACTTCCTAGTCGGATGTCAGGGTGTTAGTGATGGTAAGCCTATGCTCGCCTTTTACGAGCTGCCTGGCAGGAAGTCAGATGGTCTATTCTGCAAAGGAGCTCGGACCAACACGGGGAAAACTATTTAGTTGCCAAATATTTAGTTGATAATAATAATGCTTGGAATTGATTGCTCCTTAATTCTATCTTATAAATAATACGTTGTATAATATTTGTAAACATATTTATAAAAATGTGAAATATGACAAGCTTGCTGAGTTTCTTTCAACGGATCTTCTCAGTTAGAAACCACGTTAAGATTCGGTGGTAGATTTTAGAATTATATAGACCCGTCACAAGTACCCATTGTATATCTTTCTGTCTGATAAATATCTTTCATATCCCCATATTATTCATGACCACAATTTGAAAAAACTGCATATATCATACGAGTTTTTTTATTAAAAATAAATTTTATATACAATAATTTCAAAACGAAGAATAAACTGCCATTGATATCAAAACTGTATTTTCTTACAATACATTCATTTAAATTTTAAAACGAAGTTACAAAAATATTCCAAATATTGACACTTTACTTTAAAATTTTAATTTGTTGTGAAAATTAGAAATGTTTTACTGTTTTATTAGTAGTTTTTGTTTTTACTGATGTCGTATCTGATAGTAGGTCTGACCTAAAATGAAACATGACGTTTATAAACGCTTATGACTTTTCTACAGAATTCCAAGGTTTCTCAGAATCTTTTGGAGTCGCTGCACGAGAAACTCAGTTTGTAAAAAGAAAGTCAAGCGTTGCTGGCGATAATTCAAACGATGCCGGAGACTATAAATTATACATTATATACGCTTTATTATACATAAGGCATTTACTATTAAGATTCCAGTTAAATTATTGATCTGTTGGTATTAATCATCATCTCAGCCTATTACTATCCAATATAAGATATAACGTTAATCAGATTACTTCAGGGCATCAAGATGAATTGGAATATTCCTGGTTAGAGAACAAGCGGAAGGCCAAAAACCAGATAAACATATCTAATAGCAAAATCGCGTGTGGTCTAGCAGTCCTGCATCGAACTTGACTTCTTGAGGTCCCGGGTTCGCTCCCCGGATAGAGTTACGAAAAATAAATTATAATTTGAATTTACAATTTTCTAATAAAACTAATGTTGCCCGGGATCGGATATGTGTCCGATTGGCGATAGGTTTGCCACCTCTCTTAGTGGGCTTAGTGTCTTCGGCTGGTCGTGGGTGCCTCGGTTGCACCTCTGCCTACCTCTTCAAAGATATGGGCGTGAATATACTTTATTTAACTTTAAAAAATGCAAAATAATGAAATTGGGCCATTTTAAGAGCTGAGCTATCTTAGGCGCAAGAACCTTAATTAAAGTTCAATATTGAAAATCGGGTAACTTGATGCAAAACTTAAAATTATCTAATGGTTATGGCAGAAACTAAAAAAGAAAAATATTTTTTCTTATTTAAACATACAGGAGCTTGTCTGCTGGGTAGGGGATATAACTGTCTTGCTACTGGAGGATATGTGTCGAATATTATGAGTGATCAGATTTTGAAAAAACGTCTACGTGTATGAATGAATAGTTATTTCGTAAGAGTATATAAGTTAAAATGTTGATAGCATTTATTTATGTTACCAACTCAAGCTCAACAAGAAAAGGCAGGTGTTATAAGTTTAAGTTTTTCCCCGTGTTGGTCCAGGCTCCTTTGTAGAATAGACCATCTGCCTTCCTTGCCAGGCAGCTCGTAAAAGGCGAGCAAAAGCTCACCGTCACTAACACCGTGAATTCTGACTAGGTGGTAGAGTTTAGCAGCGACTCGCTAGGATTGGTACCACCGCCTTACTTATTCCTGCCGCCATAACGTCATGACGTGTTCCGGTTCGGAGGGTAAGGTAGCCGGTAAATTGACTTTTGCTCAAGGCCTAACATCCCGGCTCCAGGTTGGCAACGCACCATTACCACCTTTGGTGTCTTTAGGCGACGTGAATTTCTTACCATCAGGAAATCCGTCTGCTTGTTTGCCTTAAAATATCATAAAAAGGTGCCTGTGTGTATGTGTGTCTGTCTGTGGCATCATAACTTTTTGTTTAAAAGCTAACGTGATCGAGATGGTTTTTAGCTACATTACATAGGTATAGGTTTTGTCGGAGGTTGTTAATTTTTTTGAAAAATGCTATTAAATTTCACTTGACCGAAGTCTATATTAGTAGATATGTTAGGTCTTATCGCTAACTGAAGAGTTTTGGGAGACAACCCTCATACAAAAAGTTATTGCATTTGGTATTAATAGGTATTGGTGCAAACAACATCTGCACGATAAATATTACAAGTATAAAACAATTCTTTTTACTTTATAAAAATGGCTGTCGATCGTTTTTCATTCGTTTATTTAGCCAATGTCAAGTTAGTTAATTCTAATACAGTCATTAGTCACTATGTACAAAGTTATGTCAGATCAGGGTCTTGAGTAAAGCGGTGGCTTCGTTACTCAAGCTCATCTAGTGACGGCAGCGAGGAAATAGAGGGTACAATAATTTCTTCATGATTATTTTATTTGTGCAATTTTACTTAACAAAATTAATCTAATTCCCAATAATTAACCAATTTCACTCAATATAAACACAAAATTCAATAATAATGAAAAAATTACGACCTTCTTCATTCACGATGGTGCCAAAACTCCTATAACTAAAATAATTATAAGTGTAGTAAACTCAGTTCATCCATGTGCGACATATGAATTACTACCTTACTAGTGTCACTGTAATGCTAGGAAAGTATCACCGTTATCGGGTTCTATCCTGGAGGGAAATTTACACTCAACTTTCTTACTCGTACCGTAAGCACATTTAGCACATTTACCGCCATTACGATAAGTATATTCTTTCAAAACTTTGCCTATTTGTTTGCCTACTAATTTTACAAAAACCTTATAAGTACTACACGGTAGGAGTTCCACACGGATTAAAACAATGGTTTGCATCCGTGTGAAACGTAGATTTAATCCAAATTTTTATTTGTTTCAAACAAATTTTCCAGTAAGGTCACCTTTGTGGAAAGTGTGATTGGGGAGTGATTACACCCGTCTGGATGATGCTTTAGTTGTTATCTCACAAACTGTTCAAGCTATAAAAAATGTCAAAAAAATTAACAAACATACCACAAATTTATTAACTCTTTATTGTACACAACTTATATTACAAAAAAAATACTTAAAATTAAAAAAGTACAAAAGGCGAGCTTATCTCTAATAAAAGAAATTTCTTCCAGCCAACCCGTAAAAGGAAAGTAATAAATGAAATAAGTAGACTTGGTGTACAGATAACTAAACTACTAAATATATACTATTTAATGAACTAAAACACATATAATTAAAAAAAAATAACAAAACAAATAAACAAAATTAAACTAAACATAAAACTAAAGTAAAATTATAGAAACGAATTATTTAAACAAATTAATTATATAAACAAATTATTAGTAATATATTACTAAATGGACGGTATTCTACATTTTACAGAAAGTATGCCTGCTTTGGGAGTTTCAGCGGTTGTTCTTCGGTCTCTAGCAAAGGCTTCAGGAAGTTTGGTGATTCTGGAACGTAAAGTCTGAAGCATGGAAGACCAGACGGTGAAATGAAGATAGGTTAGTGTTTTTTTATGTTATTGAAAGATAAAAAAATACACAGAACATATAAGACAGACTTATAAGGTGACGAACGAACTCAAAGTCTCCTTAATTCCCTTAATATGGCCTTTGGACCAGAACCCGAGCAATCACCAAAAACGGTCAATTATCAATACCCTAAGGAAAGTGCACCCTACCAGTAGTAGTTTTGTTGGCATGCCTCTTACAAACTATTAGGCATAAAGGCACATGCTTTACACATAGGGAAGAAGTGATCTTAAAGAAGAATTTATCTCTTCAAATTGTCGCTAAGACCATGCTTGTGAGCAAAGGTTTTTAGATTTTTTCTGTGATAAAATGTTGTCAGAAACGGAGAAATCACACTAAAAGAGAGGTCTGCCTTTGCATCTCAGACAAGGGATCGAAGGAAATCCTGGTAGGTACAGGTTCACCTGCCAAAGTTTCTTTTAAGCCTCGCAAATGTTCAGATGGCACCCTTGTTGAAAGAGCCTTACCCTTTTTTTTACCTGTTCATGTCCTTATGTATTTTACCTGAGGATTATTAGCTGTATGCTATCATGATGCGAAGAATCCTCTAAAGTATCGTGGTTGAGAAAAAGGTAGTGATTAATAGATCATAAAAAAACAAGCTTGCATATCTAATTACTAAAGAAATACCAATAAAAGAAAATACGAATTTCTCTTCGCTGTCACTTTTTGTACTTTTAAAATTTTGTGACAAAAACTATTAAAAAGTTAAGAAAGGGCTTACAGCTGACGGTAGTGAAATAAAAACAATTTGACTATATTGTCATATACAAGTTTCACCAGCGGCTATGCTTGCGTAAAGAATAGTGCTCTACCGATTTCAATTAAATTGGTTGTTAAGTTTTGGGTAAATTTGAAACGAGTTCAACATTTTTATCTACTTACCTTTTTAGCTGTTTGTTCCTAATCTAACTTGATAGTGACATTGCTATGGCCAACTTTTAATTCTAAATTATAAATGCGAAGTCTCTGCGTATTACACTTCCGTGGTTTAATCGTGAGACCGATTTTGATAAAAATTGATTTTCATATAGGTAGTCAAAGATTTAAGTTCGATCCCGGGTTACATGTTTTTAAAAAATAACCCTTAAATGACATTTGTGCGGGTTAAAGTATAGTTGAAATTTAGTCCACGCAGGTGAAGTCGCGTTAAAATATTATTATTGTACATAAAAAAATTAAAAAAAAGTATCTGAAGCAAGATACAAAATTTCAAAATTACATGCATAATGATAGACCACAACAGATCTAATATAGATATTATTTTAAAGGAAATGTAAAATTAAATCCGCGGGTGTGTGAAAGCCTTTATACGTATTTTAATTTTACGTCATCTCTCGATTTAGCAGCGAACTATTTGAGAAATGTGTACGTGCATTGACACAGTTTTGTTATTGTTTCAAGAATATTTTATAGATGGCGTGCAAAATAATATGTTTATTAAAATATGTATATTATTCGTTTCATTAATCAATTATTATTTCTTCGTCTGCACAAGCAACGTAAGGGGAAAATGTTTATGAGTCTATGTAGGTACGTATGTTTAAATGTGTGTGTTCATGTACATTACAGGTATATAATATATTAAATGTAGGTATGTTCGTTTGTTCCTATGTGGCGTTCGCGTTGTAGAATGGGACCAAACGCGTTGATCAATTCAATGACTCTTAACGGCCAATGTTAATAATATTTCTCTAAAGATGGATTTCAAGCAATCTAGATAGCTGCTTATCCGCCGGCCTATCCTATAGCAAATTGCCATATTCATCCTATCCACAGATATGTTATTGGCAAGCGATATCATATAAATGGATCAAAATATCAATCTTGGACAGGAAGTTTTGGATTAAGATTGATTATTAATATTGGCCGTAAGTCAATCAATTCGCCTGAACTGCAAACTGTCACTAACGTCTGTTGTTTACCATATTCAAGATTTACCATAGCGCTAATCAAAACGAAAAAATAATGTAACGACGATTCACACAAGTGGGTAGCGCTGAAAATGTAGTAGGTAAAAGGATAGGTATTAGGTGTTAGGTTTCTTTAATAATTTTCATTATATTTAAGTACTTACCTATGAACCTGAAGATAACAATATTAAGTTACCTGCCTATTTCAATAACCACTTTCGCTTGTCGTTCTCAATGCAATTAAGTAGGTACCTCCCTACTAATGTACGAAATTTTCCGTCTTGTAGGTAAGTACCTATCTAATTCTTGCTAGCGACCCGCCAGCCACAGTTTGAAAGACCAGAGTATAAAGATATACCTACCTACCTACCTAGCATTTGAAAAAGAAACTTAAAAACTATAAAATCTACAAAACAAAAATTGGAAAAAAAAATCGGTACTTACCTAGGTATATATATCCTAACTAATGCTTGATAAAGAAGATAAGAGATACAAAAGGATAGTCTATAAATATTGAACTAGGTAGTTAAAATTGATACCTAGATAGGTACATATAGCTATCTTCACTCCCGTATCCCCGAAAGGGAAGACTAAGGTAAATCTACGATTAGCCGAAGAAAAACAATGTAACAGGTAGCATAACTATCGTTAACCGGATACTAAACTATCCACTCCCGGCAACTAGGTAAGTTTTAATAGTCAGTGGTAGAATCATGACAAAAGCAATGTGACCGTGACAATCCTAGATCAACTTTTTAAAATAAAATCATCAAAATTGGTATGGTTTGGTATTATCAGTACTAAAATTTTAACACTGCTGTTGCCAACGTCCATACCACGTTGAATACACCGGTTCTCGTCCGATCACCGAAGTTAAGCAACGTCGGGCGCGGTCAGTACTTGGATGGGTGACCGCCTGGGAACACCGCGTGATGTTGGCTATTTTGTTGCATTCTATTTTTTTTGTGAAAAATTATTACATTTTTTATCTATATCCACTTCTCGACCTCTACGGGTTCTTACAGAGTTTAGACAAATAATAAGTGTGAGATTATTGCATTTTGATACTTGTAAGTAAGCAATGGTACAACGGATTTGTCCAACTGGTTGTACTATGTAAAAACATATTATATTTCGTGTCCGTGTTCCAACTGACATACTACAAATTTATACTATAGTTATTAACATTGCCCGTACCTAATAAAACTTTGTTAAACTGGTTGTTCTGGGACATAAAATATGTGATCTCCAAAGGTATTTGCCGAAGTACACGTTGATCGCGGACCAAGGTATTGTATAATCGAAGGTAGTGCACGGTAGATAGGACTAAAAATTAATCTACCTTTAAATTCATGTATAATAAATTATGAAACTTATGTTCGTAAATAAATAAAATGTTTTTTTTAATGTAAATAAGTTCTGCGATTGAAATGTACAATTTTTGTAGAAATATGTAACTTCATAAAATTTAACTAAATATTTGCACACCACACTGTGGTAGAATATGTTGTACTTATTCTTAACAACTTTTTAACACACATATTCCGCAAATAAATAATTTTCATTTTCATTTCAAGGGCCAGGAGGAAAAGGGTTTATAAAATTAATAATTATTTTACCAAGCATAGAAAAAAAAATGTAGATTACCTATTACTCAATAATACCAAAGACAATATTATATTTAGGTACTAATCTCTGATTATACTTAGCATTCGTTGTTAAAAATTACCTATGTCTTCAACAAAGATTAAAACTAATGCATTAGCTATCTTTCAAACAAACAATGATCAAAATATCGCGAAGTGGCAATAAAATAATTGGAGGTGGTTTATTTGCCGTTTATAGTAGAAGATCCAAACCCTTCATCGACCTACACCGATCTGTTATAAGAATAAAATATATTTTTTGACTAGCTTCCGCCCACGACTCCGTCCGCGCGTATGTCGGTCTAAAACAGAAAAATTAAGATTTTTTCTACGTATTTTTCCAGGATAATAAGGTATAATTATACCAAGTTTCATCGAAATCGAACTGTTAGTTTTCACGTGATGCCTGAACATACAGACAGACAGACAAAATTTTTTTTAGTCACATTTGGGTTTGGTATCGATCCAGTAACACTCCCCGCTATTATTTTTTCAATATTTTCAATGTACAGAAATGACCCTTCTACAGATTTATTATATGTATAGATTAATTTAGTATGTTTAAAAACACACTAGCAATGGGTTTCCTAAGGAAATCCACAGAATATTTTTAACTATTTTTCATAAAACTATTTTTTATTCTCCCTTTTTTTTTGCAGACAACCCTATTTCAACGTTTCGTAATAAAACAGCTCTTATGTTAATAGGTATATTTTTTTATTATCCAATCAAGTGAAAGGAATTGGCAATAACATACCTGTTTATACTTGGCAACATCGGTAAATCATCGGCAACCCCACTTTAATACCTAATGTAGGTAGGTACGTCCTAAGCTTTAGGTCGGGATAAAATTTCCTACTTAACGGATCCGGACCAACACATGGATGTGATGATCAAGGGAAATGTATATTCATTTTTAACCGACTTGAAAAAAAAAGAAAAAGGAGCTCAATTCAGCTGTAGATACCTATTTTTTTTAAAGTTTCTTACTACTACTCCGTCAATAGCTAAGCAATTTTGATGTTTTTTTAGATAGGCTATGATTCCGAGGTGGTCCCGTATTATTTTTGTCGTGATCCGACTAGTCTTTGAGTCATCCTTACTTAATAGAGTCATACTTACTTACTTAATAATTACTTATCTTGACAACTACAGGTGCGTTGACGGGGTAGGTAAGTGGAAAATGTATGTATTGTTAAGTTTAACTCAAAAAACGACTAGTATGATTTTGATAAAATGTATGTGCGACCGTTTCGGAACCATCTGCTATCTTTCGAAAAAAGAATTATCAAATCGTGAGGTGGTACCAAATAAATGGTTGAAGTCGGCTTTTGCAGTTTTACTGCCCTTAATCTTATAGGTACGTATATATTAATTTCTGTTGGTTAGTCTCGTTTCAACTCGAGAACAGCTGGACCGATTTGGGTAATTTGTTTTTGAACAATTTGTGGAAGTTTAGGGAATGTTTAAAATATTAGAAAAAAGGAAATTAGGAAAACATTTTAAAGTTTATCTGTACAAATATTATAATAAAATTCGCCGGGACAGCTAGTAGTTTTACATTTATTTTTATTTTGACCGTCTTGTTGGTCAAACGTCTAGCGTACACGCCTAACTCCATCGACCAACCGCAAGGCTCAGGTTTTAATCCCGTCTAGGGCAAGTTACAAAAAAAGTAAGAATGGTGTGATGAACATTTAGATGTCTGTTTTTCCGGGTCTGAGTGTTTCTTAAATTTGTTCTGTTATCTATTTACCTAAGTATTACACCCATAGCACAATCATACAATTTCTTACTTTGGGGTTAGATTAAATTTGTGTAACTTGTCCAAGGATGTTTATTATGTTCATTTACATATCTATATATCATATATATATATACATTTAGGTTTGAAGTTAGGATTATCAAAAGGGCTGACTAGTATCTGCTTTTCTTAATACAATCAGCTGTTACGTGGTTAGGTATTAAAAAGAGTTTGATAAATTCGTGTTAATTATCTATTGATATTTCTTATGTAAGCTATGTTAAAACTGTTATTTTAGTTAAAAATTTAATTCTACAGAAAAAATGTTTGTGAATGAAACCATAATCACCAATTTTAAAAGACGTATTATTAGAATGTATTTCTACAATATTTAATAAAATTTTAACACTTACGTCGCCAACGTCCATACCACGTTGAATACACCGGTTCTCGTCCGATCACCGAAGTTAAGCAACGTCGGGCGCGGTCAGTACTTGGATGGGTGACCGCCTGGGAACACCGCGTGATGTTGGCTTTTTGTATTTTTATTCCTTTTTTAAAACGGCTAATGTGTTTTACAAATGGGTTAATGGGTTTTTACAAATCTTAAATCGTGTAATATAAAATAATGTCTGAATATTTTTATTTTTTCAACAGAACCAAAGATAAAATTTACTAATCTCTGATAGAACCTTCTCCTGACACGACAAAAATAATAAGCAAAATTGGTATATCCATTCACGATGCGATTCTTAAATCAAATACGGATTCATTTTTACATGTACAACTAACTTACCCGACAGACGCTGTCCTGTTTTAGCTATGAACATGTTTTTTATTTATGAGAAAAAAAAGAGTTAGCAAAATTAGTCCATCCATTCACATGTGGTGCGATGACCAAGGGAAATAGAGATTACGAGTAATTTTTATGTAATCAATAAAGTTTTTTAGACTGGACAAATTATGATACGTTTTTCGCATTCAAAAACAAATATTGATTTTTTTTTATTCTTACAAAAAAAAAATTTTCTCCATATATTTGGTGAGAGGACGATGAACTTTTTGTAGTATGGTGAAACAAATTTGTTTTTGCGGTATTCTAAAAGTTTTTGCAATTTGTTATACGTCAAGTAACTACCTGTAACTCTGGATGTTCGGTACCATATTTTTATGTATTTCAATTGATTTTTCTGTAATTTTTAAATGGATCTTAAAAAAATCTTATTTTAAGGAGCGTACTTTCCAAGTTGTTCTGTTAGGGTTGTAGATGTAAATATTATATTATATGGAATGTAAAGTACGTTGCCAACCCTAGGTTGACTTCTTAATCGGTTGTGCAATATACCAGGCCCCTAGTTAAATAGGATAAGTTAGGATAAGTACAATAAGTTAGCCTGTAAGCCTGTAAAATAGGTTTTGGTATCAACAAGGCACAATTTGGGTTAAACATAAGTATACAATCTCGAATTGACAATGACTGGCAATATTTTCCAGCATCAGGAGATGCTTTTCCGCCACTCAATCTTAAAAGTCTATTATAAAGCATCAAATCTTAGGATGATATCTCTACGGATTGTTATAATACGTCCTGGGTTTATACCTAGAGCGGCTTGCATTTTTTGGTTTAAGTTAAAAATCGTGTTACATCTTCTACACAGGATAAAAAAAATTAAAGTGCAATTTTTTCAGTCAAACGTATTATGTCAGTAACAGTAATAATTTTGCTTTTTAATATCTAAATATTGCCTAACAATAATAACGCCTCTGTGGTCTAGCGGTTGTAGGCTTGCCACCTATCACATTGTGGGACTTGGTATCTTCGGCTAGTCGTGGGTGCCTTTGTTGTGCCTCTGCCTACCTCTTCGGAGATATGGGCGTAAAGATACTAATATCTAAAACAGCCTACATTCTCACAATGTATGCGAACTGTGCGTTCGTAGCGAAGTTTATAAACACCTTGTATTTTTTTAAGATTCATTATCTACTTAGGTAGGTACCATGGAACTTCATTTTTGCTTTTTGACGATCCTAAGCCCGTAAAAGTATGAAAGGGAAGTTGGAAACCATGGTAGAATATCTAATGATTCTTCATATTATTCAACTTAACATTTTTGAATCATTTGACAAGCTATAAGTCTGAGAGCCTATCGCCAACCAGGCACATTTCCAATCCCGACCAACATTTTTTTATTAGAAAATTGGAAAAATCCAATTTTCTTTTTGTTGGCCGACCCGGGATTCGAACCCGGGACCTCATGCAGTCAAGTCCAACACCCGTACCGCTAGACCACAGAGGTCAAAAATAAAAAATACGACAACATATTTTGTTTTAGAATGCAAACAACACATCACAATTTGTGCACTTTAAAAAAACTTTTCCTGCAAGTATATGATTATAGTATAAAAAAAATCGCCATTTCTCTTGGTCATCGCACCACGCGTAAATGGATGGACTTATTTTGATAATTCTTTTTTTATTATAAGATTATTAAATTGAATCAAATCGGCAATAGACTAAAAAAGCAATAAATAAAAATACCTACCTTAAAAACTGTAAAGTAAAATAAACCCAGAAACGATTTTCTACTTTTTAAATTAGCTAGGCACCTACTTCAAACCTTCTGGCAAATAGCACAATATATAATTAATAATAGGTAGTATATTATTAACATTAAATATGTATTATTTTTTAGTTTTTAGTTTGGAAGTCGGTATTCTTTAACGTAGTTATTTTTGCTGTTTTTTGTCATGAGATTGTCTTAATGATGATGATGTAGGTTCAATCAGAGATTAATAAATTATGTTTAGTTCTATTAAAAAAATATAGAACAGGAGTTCCTTCAACTCTGGTAAGATTAAGTTTGTAAAAACCGGGACGTCAGCAATAATATATAAGCCATTCTAAAAAGGAATGACAAGGACAAAAAAGCCAACATCACGCGGTGTTCCCAGGCGGTCACCCATCCAAGTACTGACCGCGCCCGACGTTGCTTAACTTCGGTGATCGGACGAGAACCGGTGTATTCAACGTGGTATGGACGTTGGCGACGTAGGAATCAAAATTTTATTAAATATTGTAAGAATATATTTTATTAGCACGTTCTTTAAAACTAGTGATTATGGTTTCATTCTAAAACATTTTTCTTTGGAATTAATTTGTTAGTAGGCATGTGTTATGATACTTGACATGAATGAATGAATGAATGTGTTTTTATTCAAACAAAGTATACATTATATACATTTTTTGAATGTCCAAATTCTTAATTTTAAAAATAATAAGGATAATGGTGTTTCAAAAGACCACTATAACTTTTTACCAACAAACAAAAAAAATGTAGTATCTGTATAAATGACAAAGATATATTTGCGGGTTATCGAATAATATATTAGATATATCTCGACAACTGCCGACTATATGTAATTATTGTGACTATATGTCAAACATAATTGTTGAACATTTTCATTGAGATCTACTAAATATGTTATTGTATTTTTAATTTTCTTTTAAATAATTTTATAGCTTTTAGTTACTCTGCGAACATAAAAAAGAGGTGGAGTGGTACCTACAAATTTTATCAGTTTAGAAATGGTTATCACCTCTATGGTCTAAAGGCCCAGGTGTTGTATTTAACGTCAAGTGATCTAGGGTTCAATTAACGGGACGGGCAACAAAAAGAAAATGTGTTTTTTTTCAATTTTCTAATAAAAAAAATGTTGTTTGGGATTGGATTAGTGCCCGGTTGGTAATAGTTTCGCCACCTATCACATTGTGGGACTTAGTGTCTTCGGCTTCGGCGTGAGTGCCCTGGTTGTGCCTCTGCCTATTTCTTCAGGGATATGGGCGTGAAGATATCTTTTTTAGAAATGGTTATCTTTCAATTAGACTTTGAGTAAAAATGGCTTTAAGGATCTCATCGTCATTCTTGAAGTCCTGTATAACCACTAAGAGCCGGTATAGGAAAAAAATGCTAATAATTTTAGGCACCGTAAGATTAAATAACTTAATTCGTAGCACTTAAAATGAAACTGGATTTAATGATTGTTTTTGTATAAAACTTTTTCTAACATACGTAATAAGGTCCCTTATTCTACGAAAAAGTATCCTGCTGTTATAGGAAAAGACGGGCTCGGTCTTTTATTAACACACCGCATATATGGATTTAATCCATTTTTTTTATTATATCGCCCCTTCTTTACTTTATTTTTATGTAGTACGAAATATCTTCACCCCATATCTCTAAAGTTGTAGGCAGACGCACAACCCAGTCACCCATGATTAGCCGAAGAAACTAAGGCCCGCAATGTGAAAGGTGGCAAACCTATCGTCTACCGGGCACTAAAGCAGTTCCGGGCAATTTTCTTCTTTATAGGAAATTAAAAAAAACACATTTACTTTTTCTGTCCTATTCGGGGATTGAACTTAGGGATTCTTAAAGTCAAGTCCAACACCGGACCCGACCGCGAGAGTCAGTTTTATTGTTTTACGTAGCTAAGCACCTAGTTCTTTTTTTATAATAAGTATAATAAACACTTTTTTATAATTAATTAGAAATATACGAATATTGAATCGAATTTGGGAATCGAAACCAGGTTCATTCAATTCTTGTTAATATTTCTCTCTGTGTAACTCTCAATATTTTTATTCAGGCGTCTTTATAGTAGGGGAGCCCGCAATGCTAAATGTATAGTTAACTCAAGCAAAACTCCACAAAGTCCAAAGCGAAGATTCCCTTGGACTTTGTCGATTAAATATTGGAGAGTAAAATACGTCCTGTTAATTAACAAAAAAATTAAACATGCACTTATTGGCGGGCAATAAAC
>NJDD01000545.1:373279-392905 GCA_002245505.1 Calephelis nemesis
TCCTTTAGTAGTCTGACTTGCTCGAGTGTATTTTCAAGCCAAGCCAAGCCAAGCCAAAAAACTTAGACAGATCATCCAAAACGCGCGTCTCTATATAGAGATTAAAAACATGATGGAGGTAATTAACTATGGTACAGGGTATGTCCCATATCTGAAATTTGACGCGCTTGGGCTCCCCTATTATGAGATCCTTTAAATGTTAGGAAGTCAGTAGTAGTAAGGGCGTGTAGGCCGGTATCCCCTAAAATGTATGTACCGGTACAGCCAGAGCATTTATAATTAGCTGGAGGTAGGTACTACTTACTTTCACAATATGATACATAGAATACAAACCTATCATCAACTGGGAACTAATTCAATAATTTCTTTTTTTTATGATGTAAGAAGGCACACAAGCAGACGGATTTCCTGATGGTAAGAAATTCACGCCGCTTAGAGACACCAAAAGTGGTAATGGTGCGTTACTAACCTGAGGCCGGGATGTTAGGCCTCGAGCAAAAGTAAGTTTACCGGCTACCTAACAAGCATTGTCGTTATGGCGGCAGGAATAGGTAAGTCGGTGGTATAAAATACAAATACAAAATACAGTTGCTGCTGCGAAACCTAGTAAATCAATCCTAGCAATAGCGTTTTTATCAGAAATTGTAACAACACTGAGTTGTCCGACCCTAGAGTACAACCCGAATCCTCACGCAGGCAATTCCGATACTGGATTATATATCCCTTATTTATACCATACTAACTGTTTGCCTGCAACTTTATCAGCATAGAATACTTACGATGTTTATACAAACTTTCATCATCTTTGATAGTTCTTTGGGATTAATATGTTAAAAACAAACAACATTTGAACTCGGATCTTAAGCTATATGCATTTCAAATATTATCAAAATCGGTTCAGTAGCTTAGCAACAACGAAAGAACAACAGGCAGACAGAAAGATAGACAGACTTTCGCATTTACTATCACTACATATTATAAAACAAAGTCGCGTTCTCTGCCCCTTTGTATGATTACATCTTTCAAACTACGCAACGGATTTTGATAGTTTTTTTTTAAAAGATAAAGTGTCGAAAGAGGAAGGTTCATGTGTATTTTTTATACCCGTGCAGCCGGGGTGGGCCGCTAGTATTATATAAAATAATACGATTTCCGACAAGGGCTTTTTTGCTTAACCTAACTTATATTTTCCACTTATGTTCCGGAAATGATCCTATGTTTTTTGAATGTCGCTTTTTGAATGCTCCTGCCATAGATTCTCCGGTTCCGGAAATGATCCTATGTTTTTTAATTGTAGCTTGACGCTTCCCTGTTATCAATTAGGTCCTTCGATTCTAATGTCTAATCAGGCAACTAAACTATGATTAAAAACAACAGTAAATATTTATTCATTATAGTCAACTGTGCCACATACTTAGCACAAGAAATGTTGGAAGTAGACCAACATACCGTTGGTCGTCCAACCCATCAGTTAACTCGTGTACTTCGTGATGGTCGCGTGTGTCTAACCGGTATAATATAACAGGTTCACTATCGGTGAGTTCATCACCCTTATATTTTTTAAGTTTAGTTTTAAACCTATTTTGAAACTTTTATAAAAGTTTTTTGTTGGTTAATTTTTAGCCCGTAAAAATGGAATAGGGACCTTTAATTACTAAGGCGTTCCTATAGGATAGTGAACCCTTTTTTTAAGCTTTTTATATCAACCATTGACCCTTCTAATATTGCTAAGTTTTTGAGGATGACGAAGTTTATTTGTTTTGTTATTTTTTTGGTGTTATAACAACTTTCACCATTTTCTTTGTTGAATACAAGAGTCAACTTTTTAGTGGTAGTTTGTTAATATTTTTTATACATCATTATTTTTTTTTTAATTTTGTGGACCCATGTTTTTTAATTAAATTGAAAACCAAAAAACTTTAGCTGTGTGGTAGATAAGCGTTTAGAATATAAGGCTTACTAGTAGGCTACATAAGTTTTTTAAGTATTTTCTTTTTAATTTTTGGGTATTTTGGGAACCAAATCTATTGTTATGGCATACACTTAAATTTTTAGGATTTGTTCACGTTTAAAATAAAATCTATACTTTTAACACAGACTAAATAATACTATTTCTGTACTTCCACCTCGCTTCCTATAAGTTTATTTTTCATTCCGGATCTGGAACTTACGATGCAGTAAATGTTGTGGTCAGTTTTTTGGGTTTATTTATTTATTTTATTGACCGCTTCGTTGAGCTAGGTGTTTTTTAGATTTATTTTGGTATCTATTTAAGTATTTTTATTTTTTATGTATTAGAATCGTTGACTAACACCTATAACACAAGCATACGATTTGCTTACTTTAGGGTTAGATTCAATTTGTGTAATTTGTCCAGGGAAATATATTTAGTAAATACTTTATCGCAAACAAAAAGCAAAAATACACAAAATACAGAAGAAATAAAAATGCATAAAAGGGAAGCTTATCTCTAACTAAAGATATTTCTTCCAGTCACCCCAAAATAATGAATATGTCAAAATGAAATAGAAGGCATTATGTACAAAAAACGATTATATCTATACATAGAACATATAAAATATAAATATAATAATTAAGTATGTAAAAAAAGGTACTAATATCATTATTAAAACACCTTTTTATGATATACATGTTTGTTCTTGTGTCAACGAAAAGTAATCCTTCAATTAACAATGTTGTTTAATTTTATATACTAAATATATTTTACTTATCGTCTTGGTCCGGGCTCCATTGCAGAATAGACCATCTGCGTTCCTGTATCAGGCAGTTCGTAAAAGGCGAGCACAGGCTTACCGTCACTAACACCTTGACATCTGAATAGGTGGTCGAGTTTCGAAGCGACTCGTCCGGATTGGTACCACCGCCTTACCCATTCCTGCTACCACAACGTCAGTGCTTACCGTTGATGAGTTCAGGTTCTTAGGTTAATGTAGTCGGTAAATTTACTTTTTGCTCGAGGCCTGACATCCCGGCCTCAGGTTGGATACGCACCATTACTACCTTTGGTGTCTCTACGCGGCGTGAATTTCTTTCCATCAGGAAATCCGTTTGCTTGTGTCTTGCCTTGCCTTGCTTTCCAATATAGTAAAAAAATCTTGAATCGCAACAAACTGAACAAAAATTCTAGATTCAACTTTGATGCCAGCGTCATGTTACGATACCATTGAGCTGATATGATAATAATATGGAGATGGAAGGTGACCACAGAAACTTCTTAAATAATCACCTCCCTAAAGTATGTCATTATTTTTACTAAACGGCTTTTAAAGCACTTCAGCCTTCAAACCTACCACTAGGTATAGCTCATATTTGCAAAGCCCATCATTTTTTTTAAAAAAACTTATTCAAACATAAAATTTCGAGCCTCTTTACGCCCTAATTATTATACTAAAACCACTTCTTAATGCCAGTTTAGTTCTTTTATAAATTTAATATTTAAAAGCCTTTTTTATTATTATTGTTGTGACTTCTCACATTAAAAATTAAAGAATCTAATACTTTCATTAATTTTGTAAATCTTTTCTGATTTTGATGAATTTGTACACGCTATCGAAGAGAAACAAAAGGAAAAAGAGACTAAAACACTTGATTTAACCTAGTTCAATAATCTTTTCGTGTTGCGGGAACAGACAAACACAGACAGATAAACAGTGGAAAAAAACCAACAAGTTTATTTTTCTGAAATATCTTTACCTAAACTAAAACTAAACAACTAAAACTAAAATAAACTAAACCGCAACTTCGTCTGCTTAAAATAGTTCGAACAGAAGCTTTGGTTAACTTGATACAATTTTGATTTAAATTTTCATCCCCTGATCAACCTAAAGGGGTAAACTTAAAAAAAAACAAATGTTTGGATCGAGATCTTTAACAATATGCATATTGAATTTCATCATAATTGGTAAAGCGTTTTAACAATTTTAAAGCAGATGCACCATAATAAATGAATAATTAAGTTGTGCAAATCACGCACCTTTGGAATTACTTTCTTTTTTAATATACTTAAAAATGCAAGTAGTGAAAGTGTAATTTTTCATTTACAATAAAAATACGTTTTTGAATACGTATTACCGTGAAACGGGACTTAAATTAATTTTGTTTTAATGCTAAATTTCTAATACTTAATTTTTTTCGCCTCTGTGGTCTAGCGGTCCAGGTGTCGGATTTGACTTCAAGAGGTCCCGGGCTTGATTCCCGGATCGGGCAACAATAAAGAAATGTGGTTTTTCCACGTTCCACGAAAAATGTTGCTCGAAATTTTATATGTGCCCGGTTGGCGACAGGCTTGTCACCTATCACATTGTGGGACTTATTATCTTCGTCTAGTCGTGAGTGCCCTGGTTGTGCCTCTGCCTATTTCTTCGGGGATATGGGCGTGAAGATTATTTACTTTACTTTGTCTCTAATCTGAAGTCTGTATCTTAAAACTCCTAATCAAAAAAAGGAACCTCTTATAAAAACGGATTCCCTTTTTCTAGTTACGCCGTAACTTGAGAATATCTTGACTATTTTGTCAAATTTTTGACCGACTTTAAAAAAATAAGAGGTTTTATACAATATGTTACGTCTATTGCCTATTAGTCAATTTCTCAGTTATTTGTTGTAACTATTTTTGAAATTATTTTTTAATTTCAAAGAGCTTACTTCTGAGGCCTATTGCCACTTAGTCAGGACTTGATGATGTAATCCTAAAGAAGAAAGAACATCCGGTATTTTTGTATGCTGTATCCGACACAATATTGAAATTGTAATCGATTTTTAAGAGTTTTAACCGCATTTCAATTGCTGTCGTTAAAGTACTAAAAAAGGTTTCTCGGGAAAAAAACTTTAAAAATTATTGAACATTTTTCCCCCGTGTTGGTCCGGGCAACTTTGTAGAATAGACCATCTGCCTTCCTTGCCAGGCAGCTCGTAAAAGGCGAGCATAGGCTCACCGTCACTAACACCATGACATCTGACTAGATAGAGCTTAGCAGTGACTCGCCCGGATTGGTACCACCGCCTTACCTATTCCTGCCGCCATAACGTCATGACATGTTCCGGTCCGGAGAGTAAGGTAGCCGGTAAACGTACTTTTGCTCGAGACCTAACATCCCGGCCTAAGGTTGGTGTCTCTTGGTGTCCTTTGGTGTCTCTAGGCTTGAATTTCTTAACATCAGGAAATCCGTCTGCTTGCTTGCCTTCCAATGTCATAAAAAACATTTAAGGTAATCTTAACTGTTAAAGTCAAACTATACGATGTACGCCGGGTCGGCTACTATTATATAAAAAAACCAAACAGTTTAATGTTAGGTTGTGTGCACAATATGTAATAGTATTACAGCGATAATAAACTTTTTAATTAGCGACAGATAAAGTATTACAAGTTAGACGTGTCTGTTTGTGAGTATAAGTGTGTGTCTGTCTGTGGCATTATAACTTTTGAACGGATAGTCCGATTTTAAAGACGATTTCTTGTTGGAAAGCTGACATCGTAATTTTTGTTGGACGGTTTCTGAATTATTTTATTTTCATGACATTTATGACTATTAGAAGCTTTTTACCCTATGTAAACATATTACAGTCTGTTTTATGTTTTATTAAAGGTTTTTGTTTCGTCAAATATATCGATTAAGAAAATTTATATAAACATTCAAACATACATATATTCATGCCAAGTTTGTTAGGAGTAGGCAGATCCAGTGCCAAACCTCACAAACCTGGCAGACCTGCCTGGCTTTCTCCACATTCATTTATATATAGATGTTATAAATGTATCGCTATCTTTGTGCAGAAGTATAAGGCCTAATGCGCCTGCTACCCTATCTTGCGGACCAGAACATGATCCGCTATCCGAGCAAGATATCGCACAGCTCTCTAGTATCAGTAATTTTGTTTGTTTAACCCCTTTAATATGTGCTCGTCTCTTATCAGCTGCCTGAAAGAGAGGCTTATTCCACACAGGGAGGTCAGAGCAAAATTTAAGTGGAGGGAAAATGAGAGTATATTCATTATACATATGTCATCATACCGATAAACTGTATTTGAAAACAAAATAGTTTTTACTCACACTTTTGTACTCATCCACTATACAATGACGAGTACAAGTGTTTTACTACGAAAAAGTATGTATACAATGGAATTTTACCAAGTGCCATCGATAGCAAGTATAGTTTCCTCTCAACCTGTTCGTTAATTCGTATAATGTAGCAAGGCATTAAGTCATCCTTGCTCAATTTTAGTTTAAAAAAATAATCACTGCTTTTATGAAACTAATTACTATTATATACCTAAGGCTAATTAGTGTAAATAATGTTATAAACAACAACATTGTTAAACATTTTTTACAATCTCATTTGTAAATACAATTTTAAGTTAGGTAAATGATAGTTCGGTAAATGAACTACATTTGTGGTCTACACTTAAATACACTGGCAAAGGGTTTGATTGGTATCTCCACGCCCATATCCTCGAAGAGGTAGACAGAGTCACAACCAGGGCACCCACGACTAGCCGATACTAAGTCCCACAATGTGATAGGTGGCAAACCTATCTCCAAACGGGCACATACTTGATCTCAAGCAACATTTTTTTTTAACAAAAAAAAAAACACATTTTATTGTTCGACCCGCGCGATCGAACCGGGGAATTGAAGTCAATTCCAACACTTTTACCGCTAGACCACAGATCGATCTTAACATTAGATGAATATAAACATCTTGAAGATCACTACTTAAGATAAAAAGTACCTTCCCGCCCATACCCCTGAAGGGGTAGTCAGATTCACAACTAGTTCACCCACGACTATAAAGATACTTCGTCCCACAATGTAATCGGTGGCAAGCCTATCGCCAAACGGGCACATATATCCGATCTCAAGCAACATTTTTTTTAACAAAAAAAACACTTTGTTTTACGACCCGGGCGATCGAACCCCCGATTCACCCGGGTCGTTAGAATTGACCTATTGAAGTCAATCCTAACACTTTAACCGCTAGACCACAGATCGATCTTAACATTAGATGACATATAAATATCTCGAAGGTCCCTACTTAAGATAGCTCGATGAAAACTACGATAACGACGTAGAGTATACTCTAATCACTGAACTGTTAGATAAATCATCTAAAGTGGCCATTAGTATGAGTTTTCAAAGCAGTGTGAAAAGTTAATCTAAACAATAACAAAATGGTGAAAGTGGCCGCATGTATCCGATCATTTGCGGCCAGGTGTCGGGTTGCCATTGCATATTAAGGTCACTTTCGCTCAAGTACATTGATGCAATTAAACATTTAAGATGTGTTCGAGTTTTACTCATGCACTTTAAGATACGATTTGATTTTGTATGACAAGATAGCTTAGTGTCTTCGGCTAGTCGTGGGTGCCCTGGTTGTGCCTCTGCCTACCTCTTCGGGGATATGGGCGTGAAGATACTTTAAGATAGCTAAATATCATGCCGATTTCTTGATGGTTACAACCATGGTCTTTAGATGCTATGAATGTTATAGGTGAGTCACATTTTGGATATAGGATAGCGACGTATCTATATTCTGGAGTTTCATTTTTTTATAAGTCGCCTCTGTGGTCTAGCGGTCCGGGTGTTGGACTTGACTACACGAGGTCCTGGGTTCGAATCCCGGGTCGGCCAACAAAAAGAAAATTGGATTTTTCCAATTTTCTAATAAAAATATGTTGGTCGGGATTGGAAATGTGCCCGGTTGGCGTTAGGTTTGCCACCTATCACATTGTGGGACTTAGTGTCTTCGGCTGGTCGTGGGTGCCCTGGTTGTGCCTCTGCCTACCTCTTCGGGGATATGGGCGTGAAGATACTTTTTTTTTACTCATTTTTTTATTTTTGTGGTACTGGAAAGCAAACAAGCAGACGGATTTCCTGATGTTAGGAAATTCACGCCGCCTGGCGACAACAAAGGTAGTAATGGTGCGCTGCCAACTGGAGGCTTGTATGTTAGATTTATAGCAAAGGTAAGTTTACCGGCTACCTTTTCGAACCGGAACACGTCAACGACAAGTACGGATGATATGGTGGCAGGAACAGTTAAGGCGATGGTACCAATCCGGAGAGTCATTGCAAAACTCGACCACCTAGTCAGATGTTACGGTGTTAGTGATGGTTAGCCTTGATCGCCTTTTACGTGCTGCCAAGCAGGAAGGCAAATGGTCTATTCTGCAAAGGAGCCCAGACCAACACGGGGAGGAAGGGGTTCTGGAGGTCATTGTTGTTTGTTATTGAAGGAGAGCAGTGTGTCGTCTTCTTCTGTCTGTCGTCGTCTTTGTCTTGTCGCTGTTTTGACCCATAAAAAAAACATTATAAGTAAAAAAAAACCTCAAGTGACCGCTTAAATATTTCCTTTGAATTCTGAGTTACAAAAACACTCTTAAAATAAACTTAATTATAAATTTGATGTTACATTTCCAAAAGTTTAATCAAATTAAAATCAAACTTGAATAGTTTTCTGAAGCAATTATATTTCAAGTACTTTAATCGGATACAATTACATATTTTAAGTTTGTAATATATGTGAAATGACTAGGTGGTAGAGTTTCGCAGCGACTCGCCCGGATTGGTACCACCGCCTTACCTATTCCTGCCACCAAAACGTCATGACGTGTTCCGGTTTGGAGGGTAAGGTAGCCGGTAAACTTACTTTGCTCGAGGCCTAACATCCCGACCTCATGTTGGCAGCGCACCATTACCACCTTTGGTGTCTCTAGGCGGCGTGAATTTCTTACCATCGGGAAGTCCGTCTGCTTGTTTGCCTTCCTATATCATAAAAAAAATGAAACCTTTTTTAAATTCAAACTGAGACTAAGAATTTTGTGTACAAGAAAATTTCCAAAGTTTATGTAAAACTGAAATAACAAACATACATACATATCTTTACGCCAAGTCCCTTACAGTGTAGGCAGAGAGTATCCATTGCCAGACCTCACGATCCCGACAAACCTGTCTGGCTTCCTTCACATTCATTACCATTTACATACTAATACTCGGATATTATCCGAGTGATCTGATGTCAACCTTGGTCTCCCCGGGTACCTACATCCATCCACATTCGCATTAAATATCTGTTTTGTCAATATTTCATCTATCATTATTGACCACATGACTGAACTAGCGAAGCATGCCCTTTCGCATTTCAACGCCAACACTTTCTTTCAATCCCACTCTTTCTGGGATCTCACTGTTACGAATGCGGTCAGCGAGCGCACTTTGAGAACAAGAAATTTTTAAAAGTTTATATAAAACTAAATAAATCTATTAATTTATTAAAATGTAAGAATCTAATTTTTAAACATATAAATGAACGTTAATAAAATAAAGTGGAACCCATAGTCTGTAAAAATTCGATTTAAATTAATCTACTAGTTTGTCCGTGATACGGTAACTAACGGACGTACTGATAATCAAACATAAATTTATAGTCTTTTGAATATAGAAGTGGTCCAAAAACTTGTTTGGAGTTATTTATAGAATGGTTGCAAGTTAGGAAGAAAAGATTTATCTTTCTTTCTACTCGAACGATTCGATTGAGGATAAATACTGACCTTGTTTCTAATGTAAGTTCAAGGTCACCGTCTAAATTCTGTATTTTTTATAAATTGGAAATCACGTTAATTTTATTATTAGCGACAATCCATTTCTTTATTTGTAATTGAAATATTCTGTTCAGTTCAGTAAGTTAAGAGTTTAATTTCAGTATTTATAAACATAAAAATAAAAAAATATCTTAACATAAAAGTAACCCTTGTCTTTGTGTCAATGGTCAATGGAAGAACTATTCTGTTTAAGTCAGCTTTCAAATGAAAAATTCGCATCGAAATTGGTTCATTCGTTTAGGAGTTATGATGTCAAAAACATTTGTAACTCTAATTAAATAATCTCAATTGTAACTCTCATTGTAACTCTAATTAAATAAGAAAAAGGGAAAAATAATTATTTAATCGATACAAACTGCTAGTATCTGCTATATGAAGTTCACTGGATCGGCTAGTACGAGTATATTTATAAATTTTGAGAACAAATGCACAAAAAAGACAGGTCAGAAAACATTATTTCAATTGTTTATTTAGAACTCTATATAAAGAATTAAAAAAGCATGTTTTTACAAGCTAACTCTTCAATGTCATTTATGTATGCAAATATCAAAAGATTTAATTACCAGTATTTCATTATACAATATATTGCAGCTAACACTAAATCACTGTTACAAATTAAAATTATTTGAGACTTGTAATTACGAAAAATGAGTAGGTATTATGCGTTAAATAAGTATTTTAAGGACACAGTTTTTAATACAACAATTCAACAATACCCGTGTTAACGTTTCTCATAAATGTTTTGAAATTATTGTCTTTTATGTTATACAAGCGGCCCGCCCCAACTTCGCACGGATATGATATATACATTGGTAAAGGAAAAAGTTCGGTAGTTAATATGCTGAGCTATGTACGACATACTATTAGGATGCTATTAGGTATATGAAATCTGGTGCTATTTAACTAATCCTATTTAAATTAGTCTAAGATTTAGTTTTATTAATACTATTGATTTAACAGTCTTTTAATAAGTTCGTTACTGCTGTTTTAAATTCAAAACAATCAACAAATAAGTAATAAATTTAATACAATGGTTTCAATAGTTTAAATAATGTTTTGTGTTTAGTTGCCGTTTAGTTTTTATTTCCTTATGATTATGATAACAAATGCTCAGCTAAAACCCAAATAAGAATTTGGATGTTCAGGTACTAATAATAAAAAGCAGTAAAAATACTTAATAGATATGGTGCTAGAATGTCTGTCGTAACTTGCTTGGATTGATACCATCTGTTCCTGTCAGTATAACGTCAGTGATTGCCATTGTCGTGTGTTGGGTAGGAAGTTTTACTAGGATACGTAACCTAAGATACCGAACACGATAGTGACGTGACCAGTAAAATCTATTATATATTAAACAACAGTGGTTGGCAACGCACCATTGCTTCCCACTACTACTTACCATCAAAAAATTGTCTGCTTGTTTTCCTTCTAATATCATAAAAAATGTCTCTACCATTAAAAGTCCTCTCTTCTTTGCTATTTAAAAAAAGCGAATAGAAATCGGTTTTAGTTCGACTGTTAAGTCCTGAGCCCTTACCATTAGTTTAGGGCTTGTCGAGTTTACTATGCTCGCTAGCGTCTACGTAAATAATTATTTGTATGAAAACTTAGACCGCCTTGTTGGTCGAGTGGCTCGCGTACACGCCTAACTACATCGACCTACCGCGAGGCTCGGGTTCGATTACTCACAGGGAGGCATTTGTTTGATGAACATTTAGATGTCTGCATTTCCGGGTCTAGGTGTTTATTAAATTTATTCTGGTATCTATTTAAGTATTTGTACGTATTACAATCTTTAACTAACACCCAAAACAAGCATATAATTTGCTTACATTGGGGTTAGATTCAATTAGTGTGACTTTTCCTGGGATATACTTTTTTTATTTTTAAAACAGTGCCTATACTAATAACTAAGAATACTAAATATATATATATATCGATATATAATTCAATAAAGTGCTATTTTATTACAGACGTAGATTTCAATACGTCAATTACTGAACTTAATCTATACCAATCCATGGTAAAAGCTCTGTAACCTAATAACAATAGGATGTTTATGCTTTTGTTTGAAAAATGTGTCAGCTAATTTTCAAACACCATGTTATTGTCTCCATTAAGTTCCGTTGGTCTGCAGTTCCGTTGTGGCACACTTCGCCTTAAATTGGTTATGAGAACGTTCTCTTCAGAACCAGTTTCGTATAAGGATGAAGATTGAAATGTGTATTGTTAGTGAAAGAAAAACTTGGCTTTCGTATTTATTTGTACTCGACCATTACAAAGCCAATAGAGCTATGTTTTTAACAGTATTTTTATGTTTATGAGGAACCAGAATTTTTCTTACGTAAGCCATGGGTTATAAACCGACTTGCTATGGTGGTAGTTCTGCTATGCACAACTAAACCCTCAATTAGCCGAAGACACTAATGGCCGATTTCACCAAGAGCCCCTACACTTTAGGGGACCTTTTAACATTACTTACGGGACTGTTTCCATATAAAACTGTCCCCTAAAATACGTTAAAATCCCCTAAAATATAGGGGCTCTTGGTGAAATCGGGCATAAGTCTCACAATGTGATAGGTGACAAGCTTATCGCCAACCGGACACATATCCAATCCCGGGCCACATTATTTTTATAAAATTGAAAATATACATTTTCTAATTTTATTGTTGCCCCAACCGGAAATCAAACCTCAATGATGCACCGGTACACAGAGGTGTGTTTATTCATATGCTTTAAAACTCATGTTTGTGTTCGGATGATTTTTTTTTAATTTTGTACTCTTGCTATGACTGCATCGTTTGTGGTAAAATCTGACTAATGGTCAAAAATGTACCTATAGAACGGTAGACTTTTTTGGTAAATATCCACAAAGTTTTATACCCTCTAAACTGGAATACAAAAATATTGAGCACAGACGTAACGCGGTTAGTTCTAGTGTCTAAATAATGGAAAAATATGCTAACCTAAATTACCAGCATAATACACTAGTTTTTAATACACTCTTCTCTTTCTATATGCCTATATACTTATAAATATTAATATTTAATTTTCTGAATTCGTTTAGCTTAATACTTAATAGAGCTATACATATTTTAATGCTAGTTAGTTAATTATCTATATATTAATATGTGATGCCAAAATTTTGGGCCTTCTTTACAAAAATTGCGCGGACGCAGGCGCATAAAATTTGGCACAATTATAGTTTATTTGTAGGAAAAGTGCAGAACGATAATATTTTTCAATAATAATGCTTATAAATTACATTGAATCAATAAATAATATATTATCCACACTACCATGCATTTGAGACACACAGACATATTGATAATAACGATAAAAGATTACAGATGGCAACAAGATATTAAAATTTATTATGGTCGCATTTCGACCAATAGGCAACCACTAGTTTATATATTTGCTTTATAATCTTCTATTCTGTGAGACTGTGACTTCAAATGCTTGTTACCTCGGATAACAGTCATAAGGAACCAGTAATTATAGAGGTATTTTCAAACCGATATTGCTTAAAAAAGACTGTAAGTACATAATTTTGGAAAATCATCACCGGGTCTATATCATTCCTGTTTTTTATTTTTTTACTACAAAAGACTATCCTGGTGGAAAAAGACAACCGTGGCATATAGACACCCTAGTTGTTACAAGTGTTACTCTATGACTAAGATGCTAGAGCTAAATAAATGTACAAAAGTTATGGATTTCATGAAGATCGGAAACGCATCTGTGATACTCCTTGCGTTGCGGTGATCAGTTTATTCAGGTAATCCACTTATCTGTTTGCCTTCTCGTATATACAAAATCGACTCCATCACTCTCTCTCCCATTTTATCTTCCCAATCTTGTATCCTCAGTAGCTCAATTGGTTAGAGCATTCGTCGGCTTGAGACGAAAGGTTACAGGTTGAAATCCTATCTGGGGCGAAATTTTTTCTTTCTTTAAAATTTATAGAAATCTTCCCAATCTGTTCGTGTACAATCAAATTACTAACTTGAACAAAAAACTTAAAAATATACCTACCTTCATTATTCCTAAGTCTATACAAGTAAGAACGGTTTGAATCAGTTTTAGCCTAGATCTATTTTAAGCTAGGAGAAAGTCAAAGTTAATATATCCATAACGTAACTTTTCTAAGATCTACATAATCTTGTCATCTAGCTATCTGTGGGGTTAGCGTACGCACCTTGCTCACCAACTAATAGCGAGGATCGGATTCGATTCCAAATGGGGACAGACACTTGGGTGATGGACATTTCTGGGTCTATGTGTTTATTAAATTTATTCTGGTATATATTTTTATAAATATTTCTACGTTAGTATTTTCGACTAACACTCGTAACACAAGATAACCGGTACCCATAACATAAGATAATAGTTTTACTACTTTGAGGTTAGATTCAATTTAATATGTAATTTACACAGACGTACATATCTTCACGCCAAGTCCCTTACGGGGCAGGCAAAGAGTATCGAGTGCCAAACCTCATGATCCTGACATACCTGACAAACTAGTTCATTCAGGGATGTTTATTTATTTATTTACTAGCTGCGCCCCGCGGTTTCACCCGCGTAAGTCCCAATCCCGCGGGAACTCCGCGATAAAAAGTAGCCTATATGTCATTCTGGGTCTTCAGCTACCTACATACCAAATTTCATCGTAATCGGCTTTGTAGTTTTTGCGTGAAAGAGTAACAAACATCCATACATCCATACATACAAACTTTCGCATTTATAATATTAATAGGATATGTATTTGTTTTTGCATTTAGGTAAATACTTTAATTGTAATTGTTGTAACATGATTGATGTTTGGCCTCTTGCATAAGTCAATAATTATAAATAAATTTAATTTGTTGGTTGACTAATTTACCATCCTAAATAGAACAAGACTGTCGAGCACTGACATTAGCCAATAGGAATGGGTAAAGCGATAGAACCGGTTCGGACGATCGGACTAGGGTCTACTACCATGTTATTTAAATATTTTAGTGGTAAAATGGAGTTCATGTACACTTTTCCTTTGGAGAACGTTGGTAGAAATTGTAATTACAAGTATAATTACGAAAGTTCAGAATTACCATAATATATATTCGCTTCTGCCTAATTTTGCAATGTAGCAATACTGAGTAAAACTTAAAACCGTTATAAGTAAATGTTTCTAATTGTGTAATATTTGACTAGGACAGTGTAATTTTAAATTACAGTTACATTTCTGTAAAAATTAAGGTCAAAAGGCATGTCAATATTAACATATAACTTGACCTACTCTTATAAGTAGTTTACTTGAAAATATCAATCTTGGTAAATATTCTTCAGTTACTGTTAAGTATTACTAATGATTTCAAAACTGACTAAACAACTCCAATTCCTTATGTTTTTTTAATTAAAAAGTCAATACTTATTTGACATTTTATGTGACTATGAAACTGGAGACTACTACTGAATACACTTCTAAAACAAGATGTCCTTTCCAAATATTGATGAATCTCTCTTGTATACCCGACACTTTTTTAGATACTCTTGTGGAGTCAATTAACAAAGTCATTATTAACATATAACTTGACCTACTCTTGTTAGTAGTTTACTTGAAAATATCAATCTTGGTAAATATTCATTAGTTACTATTTAAACTCGTACTATAGTTCTTCAGTTAAGTATCACCTTTGATTTCAAAACTGACTAATAGAACTCCAATTCCTTATTTTTATTTTTTTAATTAAAAAGTCAAAGTTTGACATTTCATGTTTGACTACTATTGGAGGTTACACTCCTAGAAACAAGATGTCATTTCCAAATACTGCTGACTCTCTCTTTTAAACCGGACTCTTTTTCAGAGACTCTTGTGGAATTAACAAAGTCAAAAGAGAGAGAGAGAGAGAGAGCTACAAACATTAAAAAGAGCCAGCAATATATTGAAATGACGTCAGTTCTTTTTTATTAGTTCTCTTTTTTTAACCTTCAGTAGTAGTATAGCTTCATGTTGTTGACACTCTACCATCAGAGCCATCACAGTAAAATTTAGATTTTGAATTGTTTTCCTTTGTTATCGCTTACTTTTACTTTTAGTGTTAGATCTGCGTTCTGCTTTTTTACGGACCAGATCGTCAGAATCAAATATCGATTTTTTTATCACTAACACCGTGACTATGTCCTAACTGGTAGAGTTTGGAAACCCAGTTTGGTTACACGCCTCTAGCTAATTCTTCCGCCATAACCTCAGTGTTCACTATTTTTCTGTTCCACTTTTAAATGTATGATAGCTATGTTTTACGCAAGCGAACATATTGGAAATGCACTTTTATTGATTTTTATCTCTATGTGTTACGTATATTTTTTCCTAACGGGAAGCCTTTCTGCTTGTTTGCCTTCCAACACTACATAAAAAAAGAAATTTTATCAAAGTAAAAAAAGACTACGATCAATAATAATAGCCCATTGAATAGATCACGCATATAATAAAAATAGAAGCTTGTAATACGCCGTAACGGGATCGTGGCTGACTATAAAACGCCGACGAAACGGCCTGCTTTCATGTACCGTATCTTTAATCTTGTATCGTGTTCGTAATACTTGTAAATCTAAAACACACTTTTACCGAACATATTCCGTATTATAACCGGAACGAAAAACTACTTAAGATTTAGTTGCACGTAAATTGTTTTTCCACTAGCGGGCGATGGGGTTGTCAGTTCTTTACTTTGCAAACGAGTACAGTATTCTTAAGATAGATATAAGTACCGAAATTTTTTTGCTGGAAATTCTAAATTCATTCAGCAGATCGGAAATTTAAAATGACAAAGCTATGTATTACTAATGAATTATTTTTGGTCTATTTCATATTGTCGCCTCTGTGGTCTAGCGGTTCAGTTGTTGGACTTGATTTCATGAGGTCCCTGGTTCGAATCCCGGGTGGGGCAACAAAAAGAAAATTGGGTTCTTCTAATTTTCTATTAAAAAAACGTTGCTCGGGATTGGATATGTGCCCGGTTGTCAATAGGCTTGCTAACTATCATATTGAGGGACTAATGCCCGATTTCACCAAGAGCCCCTATACTTAAGGGGACCTTTTAACGTTACTTACGGGACTGTTTCCATACAAAACAGTACCCTAAACTACGTTAAAAGTCCCCTAAAATATAGGGGCTCTTGGTGAAATCGGGCATTAGTGTCTTCGGCTAGTCGTGGGTACCCTGGTTGTGCTTCTGCCTACGCCTTCGGGGGTATAGGCGTGAATATACTTTTTTTTTATTTCATATTGTAGTAGCTGAGTAGACGTTGTCCTATCCTAACTATGACATACATACAATATATAGATTTTTTATTATACTTCTCCTAACGGTAACCGAAAACAAAAAAAAATATCAATTATTTCACGCGTGACGCGATGACCAAGGAACATGAGGATATATCTTATATATAAAATTCTCCTGTCACAATCTTCGTTCCCGTACTCCTCCGAAACGACTTGACCGATTCTAATGAAATTTTGTGAGCATATTGAGTAGGTCTGAGAATTTGCCAATAACTATTTTTCATATAGCTAAGTTACAAGGGTGACTCACCCAGTAGCAGAACAACGTCTGCCGGGTTAGCTAGTTTTATATATTAGATTAGCTGAGCTGACAGATGTTGTTCTGTCTTAATTATACCTTTTTATTATAAGAATCTTCTTCTGACGATAACTAAACAAAAGAAAAAATATTAGCAACCTACTATTACTAAAGGAAATAAATACACGTTTTACGAGTATAAATAAAGTTAATTAATTATTATTATTTTTTATTATTTATTGAGTCCCATCGTGACCACAGCTTATGCAACTTGACTGAAATATCGACAAATGAAATAAAATATATCGTGAGTATCCCGTATATTTATTTAAAATGATAATAATACGCGACGATTTAAGTTTAAAATGAATGAATGAATACATTTTATAATAAAATTAACAAAATAATTTTACACACTCTTACACTTATAACATTTAACTCAGGTGCACAAAGGCGATCTTGTCGCTTAAGGGAGGCCAACCCGGTTTCTTTTTCATACAAACGCTCGTACTTAATTATGGCTTTGTAAGAGATCATTCTTTGAAATTTTTAAACTAATTGGTATCTTTTGCACTATACCTATGTTTCAATGGTAACAAAAAATCTGGATTTGGAGAAACCAATTTACTGTAAACATCCGAAACTCTGCCTTTTTTACCAGTTTTGCCTGAAATTTGGCCGTTTATAATGAACTCATAATTAGTTAAACTAAAAAAATATTGTCATAGAAACCTTGCAAATGTAATTGAGATTCCAAATAACAAACACTTTTTTCACAAACTTTTAAGGATTTCTAAAAAACACGTATTTCCTGGAACATGTTTTATGAAATTTATTTACTCTATTTTTCGTTCAACGTTATCATGTTCTCACTTTTTTGAACACTAAATGCAAAACGAGCTCTCAGGCGCTATTTCTCTTTTTTCGCTGAGCTTCTTTTTCTTACATTGCGCTGGATGAAACAACAAGCTTGTCAACGCGAGCGCGTTGATGCCGGGAAGGGCCCTCTTAAGAGCGATCTCTGCCAGACAACCTTATTAAAATCATATGTCAATTAATGATGTTGCAGGAATTCTTAAAAATATGTTCACTCATTCACCTTTTTCTATCATTGACATAAAAAGATGTTGACTTATATATAACATTTCTGCCTATCATTATATAATTTGTATTAACAATTGGCCTAGCGATTTCCTGGCCACACTGTGTTGGATAAAAGTGTAATAAATGAGTAGTCACATAAAGTGGAAAGCTTTTATTATGTTGCAGGTTTTAAAAATAAGTTCAAATATGTAACATTTTCTGCCATTATTTTATCATTCGAATTGGCATAAAAGATGTTGACTTATGTAACATTTTCTGCCTATCATTATATTATTTGTATTAACAATTGGACTAGCGGTTTCCTGGCCATATTGTGTTGAATAAAAGTGAATAAATGAGTAGTCACATAAGTGGAAATCTTTTATTATTTTGCAGAAATTCTTAAATATGTCCAAATATGTAACATTTTCTGCCATAATTTTATAATTCGAATTGGCATAAAATATGTTGACTTATATAACATTTCTGCCTATTATTACATAATTTGTATTAACAATTGGACTAGCGGTTTCCTGACCATATTGCGTTGGATAAAAGTGTAATAAATGAGTAGTCACATAAAGTGGAAAGCGTTTCCGCGAGGCGGTGAAGCAAAAAGAGGCAACCACGTATTAAATATTGCTGCGTGTGTAATGTTACAATTTAGTACTGCTTTGAATTGACACATATTACATAGAACGGTGTAGCTGTAGGACATAACTAGTGACGTAATCTGTGAGAATAGTATTCAAAATTTCACCACAAGAGTTTAAACCTCGCTAGCTTAAGTAGTTTGGTCCGGGTTCCTTTGCAATACAGACCATCTGCCTTCCTGCCAGGCAGCTCGTAAAAAGGGAGCATAGATTAACATCGTGATATCCTACTAGGTGGTAGAGTTTCGCAGCACCGTCTTACCTATTCCTGCCACCATAACGTCCAATGCTTGCCGTTGACGTGTTCCGGTTCGGAGGGTAAGTTAGGCGTCAAACTTACTTTTGTTCGAGACCAAACATCCCGGCCTCAGGTTGCCAACGCAAAAGTTAAAGGTTGTAATTTAGTGTCATAAGTATATTTATACCAAGCACGGGAAAACTGCTAAAATTTAAACATCTTTTGACAAACAAGCTTTGTTAAGATAAAGCGAATGATGCGGTTGATTGTTTGGGATTTGAGTTAAATTATTAATTTAATTTGAAGTTATTACAAGTATCTTTGTAGATTTACATGTGTAGAATTAAAAATTTACCATAACTATAAAAATCGATGTTATCACGAACATAGCAAGGAATTAGCATTATTATTAATTAGGACGGAGTAAACCGGAAGACTTGCATATAACTCCGAATACCCCGGG
>NJDD01000545.1:392926-414232 GCA_002245505.1 Calephelis nemesis
ACATTTTAAAAAGTTTATAATAGAGAACATTTTTATTTTTTTATTGCTGGCCAGTGTAGTTACCAACTACAAAGGCCAGCTTAGAAAATAATATTACAAGCGACCATAGTTTAGCGACGCATCTATAACATCTATGCCAAGGTACAAAAATGCCACTGGTATTTCTTACTAATAGGGGATCCGCGTTCTTGTTCGATATTTTTTGCTAAAAACAGGGAGCTGAAATTGATATTTAGGTGGTTATTCAGTTAGGATATCGGAGATAACTTGCACCAAGTTAAATACTTTCATTATATGTAAAATCTTTATATAATAAATAGGTGCGCGTGTTCGGAAGTCTGTCTATTTTTTGTCTCAAAAATATACTCGTGTATGTCAGATTAAAGCACGGTAGGTTTATTGCATGATAATAAGTGAATGTTTAAATGTTCTGACAGTTTGAGCGTAACGTACGGCAAGATTGTCAGAAACTTTCATTAACAATCGCCTCTGTGGTTTAGCGGTCCGGGTGTTGGACTTGACTGCATGAGGTCCCGGGTTCGAATCCCGGGTCGGCCAACAAAAAGAAAATTGGATTTTTCCAAATTTCTAATAAACAAAAAATGTTGGTCGGGATTGGAAATGTGCCCGGTTGGCGATAGGCTTGACACCTATCACATTGTGGGACTTAGTGTCTTCGGCTAGTCGTGGGTGGCCTGGTTGTGCCTATGCCTACCTCTTCGGGGATATGGGCGTAAAGATACTTCTACATTAACAATATGGCGACCTGTATGTAGGGAAAAATGTAGTGGAGGTTGTGAGGTGTTCACTTACCACTACGTGAACAGATAATGAAATGTCAGTCACTTAAATAAAGGCAACTCAGACCAAACAGAAAAAGTTAAGAGGTTCACAAGACTACACATATTCTACAAAGGATTCCGACATATATAACTTAAATATAATGAAAGTATTACAATTACTTTCCTACATCAAGATCAAGCAGCATAAAACTCTTAACGTAGAAACTTGCTCTCTGTGTCCAAGACTATTTTTTTTTTGATATTGGAAGGCAAACAAGCAGACGGATTTCCTGATGGTAAGAAATTCACGCCGCCTAGAGACATCAAAGGTGGTAATGGTGCGTTGCCCAACCTGAGGTGGGGATGTTAAGCCTCGAGCAAAAGTAAGTTTACCGGCTACCTTACCCTCCGAACCGGAACACGTCATGACGTTATGGCGGCAGGAATAGGTAAAGGCGGTGGTACCAATCCGGGCGAGTCGCTGCGAAACTCTACCACCTAGTCAGATGTCAAGGTGTTAGTGACGGTGAACCTATGCTCGCCTTTTACGAGTTACGACTTTTTTCCTTGCCAGGCGCAAGGAAGGCAGATGGTCTATTCTACAAAGGAGCCCGGACCAACACGGGGAAGCTATGTTTGAAGTTTAGCCAGCAGAAGCAGTTGATTACCAAATATCAAAAAAAGTATCTTTACGCTCATATCCCCGAAGGTTTTGGCAGAGGCACAATTAGGGCATCCACGACTAGCCGAATACACTAAGTCCCACAATGTGACAGGTGGAAAGCCTATCGCCAACCGGGCACATATCGAATCCAACAACCGAGCAACATTTTTTTTTAATTAGAAAATTGGAAATAGCACAAAGGTGACATAACACTGGCCACAAGTAAAAATAAAAGAATTCGACCAAATTAAAGAGGATTATAAATGACATGGTTTTAAAAATTTAATTTTACACATTTAATAAGGGACTCAAAGGTTACGAGCCATTTATATGCAAGAGCTTGGTTGTAATATGGCTAGCATAAAATTAAAATGATATTTGGTCTGATATTTGTTAAAATGATAATCGCCTCCGTAGTCTAGCGGTCCAAGTGTTGGACTTGACTTCATGAGGTCGCGGGTTCGAGTCCCAGCTCGGCAACAAAAAGAAAATGTGTTTTTTCTAAAAAGATTTTATGATATTGGAAGGCAAACAAGCAGACTGATTTTCATTGTGCGTTGCCAACCTGAGACCGGGTTAGGCTAGAACAAAAGTAAGTTTACCGGCTACCTTACCCTCCGAACTGGAACACGTCAACGGCAAACATTGGACCTTATGGTGGCAGGAATAGGTAAAGCGGTGGTACCAATCCGGGCGAGTTGCTGCGAAACTCTACCACCTACTTATACTATATCAGTTAATAAAGGAATCCCAAAAGCTTATAACATTGAAGTGACTACACGTTTAGCATCTTGACCTCCCCTACTATTAGTACCATTAGCGTAATTTTAAGACATTTTGCACGGTTTATCCTATGTTTATCGCACCTGTGCATGTTTTGTTAATATTTCTTACATTCAGGAAGTTCGTGTGATTGCCTGAATATAAAAATACGTAATAATTAATGTAAGTGGTTTATTTGGTCGGTAATGTTGAAAATGGTCAAATAAATATATCACTTGATTGAGAAATTTTATTCGGTAATCTTTAATGTGCAACTTGATAAACTAATATTTATAAACAAAATACGTAAACAATTTAAATTAGTTATTTTGTTTATAACATCACAGTCCCGTCAGTCCAGTAGTTTTACCCGTGTTGATCCGGGCTTCTTTGCAGAATAGACCACCTGCCTTCCTACCTAGCAGCTCGTAAAAGGCGAGCAAAGGCTTACCGTCACTAACACCGTGACATCTGACTAGGTGGTAGAGTTTCGCAGCGACTCACCCGGATTGGTACCACCGCCTTATCTATTCCTGCCGCCATAACGTCATGACGTGTTCCGGTTCGGAGCTTAAGGTAGCCGGTAAACTTACTTTTGCTCAAGGCCTAACATCCCGGACCCAGGTTGGCAACGCACCGTTACCACCTTTGGTGTCTCTAGGCGGCGGAAATTTCTTACCATCAGGAAATCCGTCTGCTTGTTTGCCTTCCAATATCATAAAAAAAAAAACAGTCGCCATTTTGATTTTCCAAAATACCTCCAATCGACGTCAAAACAAAAAGAAATCAATCAAAATGAGTAGTTTCCTTTTTTTTTTGGGATACCATTATAATCCAGACTTGGTGACATTAAGATTGCTGTGAAAGTACGCTCTTTCAAATAAAATTATAATTTTTAAAATCAGTTACAAAATTCCTGCTGCCACCATCATGTCACAATTTTTGGACATAGTAATGCAGTGTCAAAACCCAGCTTCGGTTTGGTAACGCAGTAGGTACTATCTTTAATTAAACATAGGTAAAATATTTAAGATTAAATATAGGTTTAATTTAAATAGGTTTTAAATGGGTTTAGGTTTAATTTGCAAATAAAGAATTATTATTATTATTTACCAGTAGCTTTGCTCAATAAGGCTAATATTCCGACTACAAGACAACGACACACCTATAACATCTACGATGTCTATTGTCTATAGTCCACGGTTGTCTTTTTAGATTAGAAAAGTCATGTGCTGGTTTGCTGACTTATCTTTTTTTATATAAGTGACGTATATTGTGTACCATACATACAGGAATTATATTTTTCCTAACTTAAATTGCACTTGACACTGCAAGTGTAAACTAAGCGAGTCGCGCCATGTTAGAAAACGAGTCCGAGATATAATAGAAATGGGGACGCATTCCAATATGTACGAGACTGCAGTTAAACTGATTAACATTAATACGCTTAAGGCACAAGAGACAGCGATTTCCTAATGTTTTACATTTGGCATAGAGTGGCGAGTGCCAAATGTCTCGATCTTTATAGTATTGTCTGACTTCAGCTGCAACATTAATTACCCTTTCCACACAAAGACGCCGGTTTTGGAGACTATTCTCGTCCCCGCTGCTACGCCCATCCACATTTGCATTAAATCAATATTTTATGAAAGGACTAAATTTTTATAACGCAGTTAAAGCTATTACAAGTAAAATTAAAAATATTAGTGAGCGATGTTTTTTACATTGTTTGGTCCAAATTACTAAGCGAAAACCAAAATAAAACATGGAATGGAAAAGGAGACGCAACATCATGTATTTTTCATATATAACAGAGTATATAGAAATCTTTAGCTAAAATGAACGATGTTTATTGTTTATTTAACACGCTTAAGTCATAAGAGATAGAGATTTTCATACATTTTTAGGCTTTAAAGGCTTTACAAATTTTAACATGTAGATAACACCTAAGGTCTGTAAATTCGTAGATTTGCAATAAGATTATTTTATATCAAGATCGTAAAAGCTATATTTGTTGAAGATGCTTCATCAAATTATTAATTGGGATGTATATTAGTGACAAATGTATGATTGATTCTGCTCTGACGTAACGTCTAATCGACCGCCTCAATGGCTGCGAAGTTAGCATGCACGCCTTACACCAGCGAACACCTACGTGGCTAGGATTCGATTACCGAAATCATCAGAGATTGCAATGATGAAATAAGAATATGAATTTACTTGCACACTCATACTTCTACCACCTAATAATTATCACTGTGCTATTGACAAAAACAGACGCTTTCTTTTCATACGTTACGCGATAAAAAACAATGCTACTTAGAGCCCAGTATTAACACTTAGTAAATATGTGTTAATAATAGGCCTTAAGTAAAAGACTTAGTAAATATGCTTCTTCTGTCCTAATATTATAAAGAGGAAATGTTTGATTTTTTGTTTGTTTGAACTGAATAGGCTCCGAAACTACTGGACCGATTCTAAAAATTCTTTCACTCTTAGAATACTACATTTTTCCTGAGTGACAGAATAGAATAGAATAACTCTTTCTTGTGCACCAAAATACATACAAAATAAATACATTTAATATAATATTTAATACACAAAAGAAAATTAAAACTAAGTGATACACAAAGTCGACCTTATCGCCAAAACAGCGATCTCTTCCAGGCAACCGTATGTTATGGAGACATAATATAATAAATTTTATGCCATGGTGCTCTTAATACACAAAAAATAAATATAACACATGCAATATCAATTGGAATAAAATTATTTTAAATAAAGAAAAAAAATAAACAGATTAACTTTAATCGAGTCATATTGAACGTAGAAAGTGACATAGGGTTTGTTTCATCAAAATCGGTGCCGTAAAAGCCGAGTTACGCAGGCGAAGCTGCGTGAAACTGCTAGTAAACTATATATTGAAATATAAATCAATGTATCCAAATACATAACTATTCCGTTACACGTCGTAATCGGTTAAAAACATCAGAAAGCCAACGTAAAGTATTTAGGTCAGTAACGCGTCGGTCATGGCCGCGAGGTCATTGAACGCCGAAAACGTAAGCTTGCCAAATGTGGTCTTCGTGCCAGTGGGTGGCTTGCTTACTTTCATTATTTTTAATTTTATTTTTCTATTAGATGGCGAAACATGTCAGTGAAACTGGTTAATTATCTGTGGAAAAATGTTTTAATAGTATTTTAGTAGTATTAAAGTGTTTCAAGCATCTGTGGTAGGGTTTTCTGTTTCGTGATTTTTTTGTGGTATTGGAAAGTAAACAAGCAGACTGATTTCCCGATGGTAAGAAATTCCCACCCCCTAGAGACACCAAAGGTGGTAATGGTGCGTTTCCAACCTGAGGCCGAGATGTTAGGCGTCGAGCAAAAGTAAGTTTACCGGCTACCTTACTCTCCCAACCGGAACGCGTCATGACGTTATGGCGGCAGGAATAAGTAAGCCGGTAGTACCAATCCGAGTTAGTCTCTGCGAAACTCTACCACCTAGTCAGATGTCACGGTTTTAGTGACGGTAAGCCTATGCTCGCCTTTTACGAACTGCCTTGCAGGAAGGCCGATGGTCTATTCTGCAAATTAGCCCGGCCCAGCATGGGGATGTATGGGTGTAATTTTTTTAACAATACACATATACATTTAAAAAAAATAACATTATTTTACAAAAGCAGGCCTCTTTTTAGTAGTATTAAAAGTGTTTTACGCATCTGTGGCAGGGTTTTCTGTTTCGTGTTTGATTATTATTTTTTAACAATACACATATAGAATTAAAAAAAAATACAACACTATTTTACAAATGCAGACCGCTTTTTAGTAGTGTTAAAAGTGTTTTACGCATCTGTGGTAGGGTTTTCTGTTTCGTGTATGGGTGTTATTTTTTTAACAGTACGCACGTAGATTAAAAAAATATGTCATTATTTTACAAAAGCGTTATTGTTGTATTAAAGCTGTGATAGAACTATATTTTAGATCTATATATGTCTATATTTTATTTTAGATCATTCATCTATATTTTAGAACATTTAAAAATAACGATAAAACGTTTCGAAAAAAGATATTTAGGTAGTGATTGAGCTTTGCTTTGCTCGTCTTGATAGGCTCCCGCAGGACCTCCAGATTAGAAGCGTTGATTAAAAACCTTACAAGTTATAATGTCCTGACTCTTTTAACCTGTCTACAATGTTCCATCTCTTTTATTTTTGTTCCGTTGGAAAAAGATAGCATACCATAAAACAAGTTTAGTGAAACTACAGCAGGATTGTAGAGCCACCTAATTATATTTTGTTCAGTAGTCAAATTTGGAGCTAAAGAGTAAAATAATAAAACATGTGAAACTGCTAAACCAATTTCGAACAAATTTCGTGTTTTCCATCATCTGATTTATACGGGAGAACTAAATAACCTTACTAGTGACAACGAATCTGTACAAACCAATGGTTTTATATATTACTTATTTATATATATTTACGATAAGGTCACAAAAACTGCTTTAAAATTGTTAGCTTTATTAGTTTTAGTCGCCTCTGTGGTCTAGAGGTTTAGGTATAGGACTGAGCATCATGAGGTCCTGGGTTTGATTCCCAGGTCGGCCAAAGAAAAGAAAATTTGGTTTTCCAATTATCTAATAAAAAAATGTTGCTCGGGATTGGATATGTGCTGGTTGGCAATAGGTTTGCTACCTATCACATTGTGGGACTTAGTGTCTTTGGCTACTCGTTTGTGCCCTGGTTGTGCCTCTGCCTACCTCTTTGGGATATGGTCATAAAGATACTTTTTTTTCATTAGTTTTGGTTATTGAAATAATATTTGAGTTTGTCAGTCTCGACTTTGTACGCGTTGAACTCTAATGTTCTTTGCTAAGACTTCTTTAAGCAGAGTAACTCTGTTTATGTTCTTTTTATAATATATATGAAGGCAAACAAGCAGGCGGATTTTCTGATGGTAAGAAATTCACACCGCCTAGAGACACCAAAGGTGATAATGGTGCGTTGCCAACCTGAGGCCTGTTCTTAAAATATGTTGGTGTAAAAAAACACACGAAATAGCCCAAGATTTATAAACTTTAATTTCCTAAAAGATGAAAGTTTCTTAATCTGTTCAAATACACAACGGGAGTTCACTTTGTTTTTATTAATAATACTTAATTTGAGTGTTTATTTACTGGCGTATGTATCAAATTTGAAATAAAAGTAACAAAGTCTATTACATATAGGTTTCTCTAGATATACAATCTTAGCTATTCCTGTCACCACAATGTATGGTACTCGTCACTGTAATTTTGCCGCTGGAGGAAACGGTCGGAATAAGCTTACATAAGATGCTTGACAATTCAGCCTGGGTTGGCAACGAACCATTAACATCTTTGGTGTATATGACTACTATAGTTGCTAACAGTAAATCCGCTTTTTACCATCATGTACTACATACATATATAATTTTTATCATAAAAATATGGTCATTAATTTCTGGGCATATATGTTGTTTATTGGCGACGCATATTTCTTATCAATAGGTGGTCTAATTTTTTGTCTTCCAAATTAAATCCTACAAAAAACATGTTTTTTTTGGAATGTGTAAGTAGTTGTGAAAGTATTATTTGTCTGAGAAAGGATTGGAATGTGCAGTCTCTGACTGGGAATTCCACGATGACAACAAATTGACTCAAGTAAAAGTTGGTGTTTCTTTACTTAGTCATCTTCTTTTTATTAAATATATTGTAAAAAAAGTTTTTATTTTTTATGATATAGGAAGGCAAACAAGCAGACGGATTTCCTGATGTTAAGAAATTCACGCCACCTAAAGACACCAAAGTTGGTAATGGTGCGCTGCCAATCTGAGGTCGGGATGTCAAGTCTCGAGCAAAAGTAAGTTTACCGGCAACCTTAGCCTCCGAACCGGAACACGTCATGACGTTATGGCGGCAGGAATAGGTAAGGCGGTGGTACCAATCCGGGCGAGTCGTTGCGAAACTTTACCACCTAGTCGGATGTCGCGTTGTTAGTGACGGTAAGCCTATGCTCGCTTTTTACGAGCTGCCTTTCTTGCCAAGGAAGGCAGATGGTCTATTCTGCAAAGGAGCTCGGACCAACACGCGTTTTAAAAAATATATACAGCCTGTGTTTCTAGGTTTTTTGATAAATCTACTACAGTAAAAGACTATTCTACTAATATTACAAAAGCGAAAGTTTTCATGTTTGTTTGTTACCCCTTCAGGCAAAAATGGCTGAAATGATTTTCATGATATTTGGAACACACATAGAGGGTAACTTGGATTAACACTTAGGATAGATTTTATCCCAAAACAGGTTCCCGTAGTAACATTAACAGCTAGTATCTCATATTTGTGACATCTATTATTCTATATTACAAACTAGCTGTTCCCGCAAACTTTGATCCGCCCATTCAGTTTGTATGGGAAAAATTAAAATGTTTTTTTCCCAGTTTTCTCACAATTGAACAGAATAAATAGTATCCTATGTCCTTCTCCCGGTTCTAAGCTACCTCCCCACCAATTTGCAGCCTAATCGGTTCAGCCGTTCTTGAGTTATAAATAGTGTAACTAACACCACTTTCTTTGATGTTAATATGCGTACACTTATTATACACTTTTGTAACTAAATAATTATCGAGTTTATTATTGCATATTTTATAAAGCATGTGTCATATCGCTAGGTGATATGTAAGTATATTATAGCAGAACAACGTTTTCTAGGTAGCAATTAAGTATAAAATTGCAGATTTACATATTGTTAAGAGAGTTAATTGTTTAGGATAAAAAAATCCAATGACATAAAATTAAAATTTGTATTGAGATTTTTTTAAATAATATTGGTTCTTTTGTAAGTATAAAAGTCAAACATACTTTGTTATAGTTTAATTAAAAATATATTTGAAAGCAGTCCAAAGCTGAAAGTTTGCAATTCAAAACTATATTTTTGATGATATCATTCTGAAGATGCGATGAATCTTTAAGCAATCGTTAGTTATATAATAGGTCAAAATATTACATGACTTGCATACTTATATATAAAATGTTTTTAACCATGTGTGTACAATATGAATTATTGTGCAAGTTTATGAAACGGCGTCCATTATTATTATGACACAACTTACGAAGGTAACGCCTAAAACTAGTTGAAATAACGACTGTTATGTTATTTTAAGTATACTGTTTTATATTTCATAATAATTTAGACACAAAAACTTTTTATTTCAATATAAATTCGACAAGTGACAAGTACAATCCAAAAAACCTATCAGTTATATATATAGCAATCTCTCAAAAGTAATGGTCGGTATGGATCTTTTTAGAAAAAACCATACAATGAACACCCATGAAAATTAAAAATTCTTTAAGTAGAATGATTGAGAGAGATTAGGAAAAATGTGAAAAGATGTTGGTTGTTTTAAAAAATCAACGGATTCAGACGATTTAAATAAAGGATTGGGATTTTCATGTAGTTCTTAGAAATTTACTAAACTATACCGAACAGAAAATTTGTTAAATATTGATAGGCAAAATGTTTAAAAAAATATGTTTTTACGTTCAAATTTGAGTTAGGAGGGGAGGTTTTGATATTTCGGTGTTAGTTACAACATTTACTTTTCCTTTACAATTTATTTGTGTTTTTACTTTTACTTTTTTTGGTTGTTCTTTTAAGTGTTTTTGGTTTTGAAACTTCATTTCTAAAGTTATGGACAAAAACTTAACTAATCGAAAATCTAAAATACTTCTATTAAGTTTTTTTCACTTCATAGTAAGCATACTTATTTGCTTTTGTCATTACTTGATTAAGCTGTGTTTGTAAGTGAATGGTACTGACAAAGACAGCATAAAAATAGCGAAGTAATTATACAAATACAGACTTAGAAATACAGGCATCCATTTTTATACCAATGCAAATGCCCCATCATAAATCGAACTTGAGCCTTGTTATTTTATTTTATTTATTTTTATGATACAGGAAGGCAAATAAGCAGGCGGATTTCCTGATGGTAAGAAATTCACGCCGCCTAGAGACATCAGAGGTTTGTGGTTTGTTGTCAACCTGCGGCCAGGATAATATCCTGATAATATAGGCCTAATAGACCTCGAGCAAAAGTAAATTGAGCAAGATAGTCAATACCTGATGTGTTTAAATTGAATATTGCATCAAAATAAATTATTGTTATTGTTTAACCTTTTCAAACAATGCTTCCATGTTCTTTGTTAAAAAGGGAAAGTGACGAATCACGGAAAACCGTACGCTAAAACCGCAAACCTGTAAACACAATACCACAAAAGTAAATGTTACTTTAAATTTAATAAATATTTATGAACTTGATGAGTTATAAAGTAGTCAGACGAAGATCATTTGACTGTATCACTTGGTTATGTTTTTATCCGTTAAAAATCAGTTACAGATCGTAGCCTAAGCAACACACCAATAAAACAAAAAAAATGTTTTTAAGGTAGCATATGTTATTTACCTATTATCTTTATTACGTAACTATATGTTTGCCCTTTAAAACTTCACTGATAAAACACAAAGTTGAATTTTTTGAAATTTTATGTTCTTAATTTAACTTAAGATCGACAACATTAGATAACCTCAAGTCAATATTGCCTATATTTTATTACCATTTTTTTTGCAAAGACAATTTTTAAAACTCGATAAGATTAGTTTTTATAAACTAAAATTATTTAAGCAACATTTTAGGTAACTGTATTCCATCTTGTAAATAAATCGTAAGTGATGGCTCTCCAGATTAAAGTCAGAGATTTAATGATCATAGTCTCGAATGTTTATTTATTTTATAAACTTAGTCACATTCTCAAGGAGCACTGTAAGGAATTGAAAAAAAATTAAAAGGATTAAATGTGAAGCTGTAACTTAAAATAAATCAAGCATACTTTAAGAAGCTAACATTTGTTTTAGTCGTTTGATTTTCTGAAATTAATTATTTCCATAGTATTGTATAGACACCATATTTCATAACTTTAAATTTATTTAACGCAATTAATAAATATATTTCTGTTTTATTTCAGGTACAAAAGAAAAACCTTGATAATGGCGAGAAGAAAAAGTGATTGTGTAAAGTGGACTCTAGTTTTAATTTTAGTTTTATTTAGTTCTTTTGTAAATTCACGACCACAAGAAAATTCTGCTTCGTTTACAACAGAATCTTTCGTAGAGGAAACCAAAACATCAGCAGAGAACGTAATAAGGTATAATGACAAGTTTAATATAAGTAATCGACCTTTGTTTGTAACTGGCAACATTTTTTTAGGTGAAAATAATTCCAATATTGGTATTGATAATGATTTTATAAGCATTAACTCTACTAGAATAAGTGTTTTAGATGCAAAACAACGTCAAGGTCGTTTTGTTGATACTACGAATGAGAAAAGAAACTTTAAAACATCTGTTAGAAAAAACAACAAACTTGTTCCAATTAGTACTATTGACAATAAACCTGTAATAAAAAAGATTGTCACTAAATGGACAGATAAAGTAAAATATGAGGACTTAAAGCTTCCCAATCAAGTAAAAACATCTTTTGACAGTAATTTGTATTCAGATTCAGAAGACTATAGTAGTAGTAGTACTGAAGATAATTTTAGTCCCACAATAAAATATCAGTACAACGTCCCAAACAGTAATAAAATAAGTAATCACCATAGACCAAAACCACATTATTCCGATGACACTCAAGTTTATTCTAATGTACAAATGTATGATAATTATCCGCATTCCTATAATGATAATCCTTCTTATATTTTCACTACGCCAAACCCAACTCCTATAATTACAAATCTAGGATATCCAAAACCTTGGCCTGAAAATAATTATCATGTAACTATTAAACCAACTACAAAAAAACCCGCGAAACCACATCGTCCTAACCATCCGTACATTCATAATAATGTTCATAACCATCGACCACAAACAGATCCTAATTTTGAAGTCAGTACTTTTAAATCACAACCTAGCTATACTGATAAAATTGTTATAAGGCCTGAAGAGTACAATGCGTCACCATACGACTGTCCTACTATATTTTTAAGTCTTAATAATACATTTCAAGGTGAAGGTAAAGAAGTATGCCCGGATCTAAATATAGCCGTAAATACTAATGTAATTAACAAGAATAATGTGATTGATACTGAAGAAGATACAGACACAACTTTGACTGATATTTTTGGGTTACCGTTCGGTGAATCAGATAGTGAAGATACTACTACAAATGAATCAACTGAGTCTTATGAAAACCAAGACCAAACCGAGGACGCCTCTATAGACGGACAATCTTTAGGTAATTACAATGCTGCGAATGAAGTTTCTGATGAAGTTTCAATTAACTCAGGCAACTTAGGACAATACACAGCAATTACCCGACCTAAGCGTCCTAGTAAAAAGAAAAAAGATACATTTGGTTTATCTTCTATTTTAAACTTTTTCAATCCTGTTCTAAAAGGATTCAATTGGTTAGCAGCCGTAAACCCGTTAAGTTACAGTACAGTTTCCTTCATTCTTACACCGCTCATACTATTGGTAGCAGGTCTTTCGGCCTTTGCAACTGTGGTCTCACCATTTTCATATGCAAGAGATGTTTCTGTAGATCCAAATAGTCCACCACATTGGCAGTGGGATGATTATTATAAAACATGGTACTGGAATACCTTTTTAAATCACAGAAATCTTAAAGCAGAGGAAGAGAGGAGACCTACTATTGGCAAAGATTTAAAGGCTTCTGGATGTTTAGGATGTGTTAACAGTAAAAATGACTGGTTACACCTTGTTATTGAAAAAATTAAGAATTTCAGTGATGCAACTGTCATTCGCAAAAGAAGAAGACGTAAACGAGAAACGTGGGCAATTCGCGTCAGATAGAAGTGATTATCGATTGCAAAATATCCTTTAATTTATTTGTAAAAATAACTGTAGTATTATTTTAATTGCGCATTTCGGGTTTTTTGTAACAATTGATTTATGTTTTTTTATCATTCGGGTTTAATTATTATCTATTAACTCAATTTAAAAAATATATAAAAGTAAATCCATTATTCATATCACACAGTTTTCCGAAAATTATTCTGATATATGCGGTACTAAGTTATTTTTTATCGTTACTGTTATTTATTATTTTGTTACTAATTTTGAAAATATGTTATCAAAACAATACCACCAATACTAACCCTTTTTTATATTTCTTACACAACAATTAAATAGTCATATGAGGTGATTTGTCAAACTAAGATTTTTTATTTCATTGACCGCGCATGCGGTGCTCGTGAAGAATTTATATATGTAATAAAATCGGGTCATTTGATTTTTTTCTTTTTTACATATTATTCTTTAAACAAATTAATATTGCAATAGTGTACCAATACTGTTTAATAACTATTAATTACAAGCAGCAATGAATCTAGCTTCAATAATAACTTTTAATAAAATTGAAATTTAATAGCTATTTATAAGAGATTTAATGATAAGCGTTTGCTATAATCGGGAAGTTTATCGGGAAAAAACGTATGTACTCATAACAATTAAAGAATACGGAAAACAATAAATGTGGTAATAGATTTTTATCGATTGGTTCGCATTTATGAGATTTCAATGAGATCTCTCTAAATAAATTTTTATTAAGATTATAAAGATTTGTTGTACGGTAGTCTGCATTCCAAATTGTCCTCATACTTTCATGAAGAACAAACGTTGTTCTAATTTACCGGAGAGAAGACTTTCACTCACTTAAACCTGTTTTAGGTCGCTATTTTATGTTTCACTCTTTAACAAAGAAAATTAAAAAAGTAAGGACATTTATTTTTAAAACTCTTAGAAACATTGATAATACTGTTCACGGTATTCATTTTCATGTGAATATAAAATCAAAGTTGAAATAAATTTAATTGAAACATAACATTATTTCGTTATTCAAGGTGGATTATTATAATGTATTTTGTGAAAGTAAGATAAAGTACATTTTTTCATTTCAAAAACATTGTATTAATGTAATTAAGTAGTCATCAACAATGTATCCAAATCACAGAAGAGAGGTAGTTTAAAAGCAATAATTTATTGAAATCCTACAATTCTTCAATTTCAATTTTTTCAATTGTCATAATTTCTACACATGTTACAATAGAATACGGAATTTACTGATTACATGATGTTGGGCAAGCATATTGGATCATAGTGGCTGTTGTTTGTACAACTAGCAATGTGTTATCTTATTAACATTGAGGAAGGACCTCTACAAATTGGGCTTAAATCTCGACTGAATGGCAAGTGCGGCCATTTAGAACTTACAACTCATGAGACAAGATCGTCGTATTTTACTCACACTACGCGTATTACCGTTATGTTACCGTAAAAGTGTAACATGTTTGCGAAGGAGGGGATTTTTCTATCGTGGAAATATGGTCAATGATCCTGAGGTTTACCGACCCGTTGCATTACTTCCACTGTGCGAGTAATGTTGGAATGTGTTCCCGTGCTTATTCCTTCTGATGATCAACACGGTTTTTTAAGGACAGCTCGAACGTAATGACCGTATTCTGGATATGGGATGTAGCAGAGATCTTGAGTACTATAATTATTTATGTTGAACACCTCAGAAGAATGTAGTAACGTTATCGAACTAAAAGCATATCAGCAGGAACGTCTCCCAAATATCTGTAATGTGATAGACAGCAACTTTGTACTGATGCGGGTTGAGCTATTTATCGGCAACCGGACAACCCAAGCAGCAACTGGAAGATGCCCATAAAGAGATTTATGATTAGGATTCTGTAACAAAAACATGGTCTAGAAGTTGCTACTGGACGGTTTTTATTAGTTATTTGTGCCAGGTGGAGATGAACACTCTTGTAAAACGTAAGGCGATAAGAGTAAATAAGTTTTAAGCGGAATAGGATTAGAACAAAGTCTGTATTTCTAACTTGGAAGACAAAGTATGTTATAAGAAGAGGGAGTTTTAGGAGATCACTGATCATAAATATCTCATAAATTATATCTTGGATAACTGCTTCGGCGATATGAAGCGTTTGATTGTAAATAGGACATGAGAAGAGAATATTGTGATACATAAAACTTATTGAACTCTAGGTTTCTAGATACGTTATGTGAACAATTGATAAATCAGACTACAAAGCACAATATCTCTGGCATAAAGTTATCGATTTCTAATCAATAAGTCAAAATTTTACAGTGTCGCTTATAAACATACATTTTTAATTTAAAAGAGTTTCAAGTGTAGTTCCGAAATACTTACCTCTTCTTGTTCCTTAACACGTGAATTGTAAGTTAAGGTATTAGAAGTTAAGTTGGTTTGGATCTCCTGTGTCTGCCTTTCTGTCTGGCAGTTCGTGGCAGGCGAGTAAAAGTTAAATAGGTTATTACCAACAAGTTCACTAGGTAGATTAATGTTGTGCAGCAAGTTGCCATTGTAGGGATCTACTGCTTTATTTAATTGCTGCCGTCATAGCGACAGTGTCATGTTGCGGTCCAGAGGGTAGGCAGCCAGAAAACTTGTACAATAGACCTCACTCCCCTGCCACAGGACAGCGTCGGAACTTTAGCAATTACAGTTTCTTTGAGACACGTACTCTTTTACCATTAGCAGTGTACTTATTTCTTGCGTTGAATATACGTGATGAAAAAACCTTTTCACTTAAAACCATAACGCGAAATCATTTATGTTGTCGTTGACATTTTATCAGATGTCGATTGATAATAAATTGACACTTCTTGCTTTCACTTCTCGGTAGTTTAGTCAAATCAAAATGAAAAAGCTATCTTTTTTGTTTTATTTATAACCTTATCACAAAAATATTTAATTTTAATAACCGTAATAGATATTATAAATGTGATGGCAGATTGACATTCTTTTCTCATAGCAAGCCCTATGGGGTCGTTCGAGGCCATATTATACTTGCTTCAGATACATAGCATATGCAGAATTATAGACAAACATTACACAAAGAGTAGAACATTTTTAAAGGGCAAACACATAATAAACATATTAAGTAAACATACAAAAAATACGTTACCTATTTAAAAACAAACAAAATATTCAAGCAAAATACATACACTTCACGCTACGGCAATTACAGGGTAGGCAGAGATTATCGAGTGCCAATCCTCACGATCCTAGCAGACTTTATTGATGGAAACAAACTAAAAATAACCATGAGATAGACAAAATAAAATTGTGCTCTACCTACTGATCAATTTAAAGAAGATGCTAAGCAATGTAATATAAACTTAAGTCGTATACAGGCTAATGTTATGAAACACAATGTCAAAATATTTAGCTATTATATTTTGTACCAATCATTGTTTAGAAATTTGGCCTTTAAGCTCGTCAATAAAACTCGTTGAAACCTAGAGTTAAAGTAACCTAAACTGCTTCAAAGTTTGATCTGTTTCAATACTAAAAATAATTATAATCGGTGCAGCCGCATCAGCAGCAAAAAGCAAACAAAGAAACAAAAATGCTTTAGCATCACTTTTATTACTATTGCTTTGTACCGACTTTGACTACTAGGTAATCAACAGCCGTTATGTTAATCCTTACTTTATGACCAAGAAAATACAATTCGGTTAAATACGTGTCAGCTAGCTTACAAATGAAAACCTACTTTAGAATTTGGTTAAAAGCTCTTTTTATTTTTTTTGTGTGAGATTTCTTTAATTTTTTTAACTGTGTGAATGGTACCTTATTATATTAGACCCGTCGTTTCATTAACTGTCTAAAAAATATTATTTTTTCTAAGGTTTCTTTGTTATGTATTCCAGAATATTCTAAAGACTAACCTGGTAAGGTAGCTCATAAAGAGTGTAGAAAAAGTGGTCACTAACACCGAGATCCTGATACGGTGGTTATAAATCGCTGAGATTGTTAGCACCGCTTAACATATACCTGCCACTACAAATACAGTCCTTGTCGTTACCTCATTCGAGTTTTTTGGATTGAGTAAGCACTGAAGGCTTAACTTCTCAGTTCTGATGGCTACGCATGATAAATGCCTTTAATTCCTAAGAGAGGTGTGTTTATTATGATTAGAAAATCCCATCTTTTTGTTTGCCTTTCTATATTATGAAAACTGTTTTTTTAATAACCAGCTATAATTTCCAACGGTCATTTAAATTATGATTGAACATAGTAATAATCATGTACTCCAAGATACAACCCGTATTTGTTACACTTTTATACGGACTATAATATCAACCTAATTTCACTCTTACTTTAGTCATTATTTATTAGTAGGTCAGCAGTTGGTTTTAGTTTCAAAAGAAATAACAAAAAATATAAAGATATTGTTTAAAAAAATAACAAAAGAAAGTGAATGATTCTTACAAAGTCAAGACGTTCGTATGTATGCAGATTTTAGAGAGATATAAAGATTTTTGAAGCAGTGGCAGTAGATACCAAAATAAAAAAAATTAAAATATGAGTAATAAATAAAAATACAACTGCATTGTCAAATAAGAAGCACAATTAACGAACTAAATAATTTAAACTTTGCTAACTATTGTCGCTATTTCAAAGTTCTCTATCTCTATGTAAAAGTTTAAGCGTACTATACGCGTCTACCTCTTGCAAGAATCATACCTGACCGTTTGGCATTTAATCTGGTTATCAGAAAATTGACCTTAAAGGTATATAATATTCCAGAATGACTTTGAAACATGACCCCCCCAAAATAATGCTTCTTGACTCAACTTTAAGGAAATGTAGATATTTAAAGGTTAAATACTCGTATTTTGTGAGGTACCACAATTATTATAGTTTAAGAATATGAATTGATTTTCCAAAGTTACATTTTTTGTTACAGTTAATTATTTAGGAATAATTATTTATGAATATCGCACTCATTAGTCGTTTAATTATTTATTTAAATAAACTTGTGTTTAATCGTGTATTGTTTTATTTTTTAGTTTATTATAACGATGATGTGTTATATTTTAAGCATATTATAACAATATGTTTTAAGCAATTAGTACAAATCGACCTAACCCCATGTTAGTTTTTTTTTGAGTGGGTGCTGTACAGCTGTTTGTCGAGTTAGCTGCCACCTTAATGTCAGTGTATGGGTCAAATTACTGAAGGTTAGGCGTGACGGTAAGCACGTGGCCAGACGGCTAGTAAAGTCGCAACATTTATTATAATGAATTATCTAAAAAAATACATCTACGGTGCCTGATACTACCAAGAGACATTATCTTGCTCGATTCTTTGTAACCTAATAAAATTAAAGACTATATAGAAATTCAAATGGCCGTACAGCTAGAAATATAGACATGCAGGTTGAAATATAGAATATTACTAACAAAACTACTGGTAGTAGGGTGCTCTGTAGCAACTTATCCGGGTAGGGATCCGCCGCCTTACCTATTCCTGCCTCCATAATAACTCGGTCATGTTCCGGCGCGGTGGATAAAGTAGGCATTTGACATGCACTGTAGGCTAATATATTCACCACAGGACAGCGACGCACCTGAAACTTCTATGGTGTCTATAGACCACGGTTATTTCTTACCAAGAGGGCGTGTGCTTGTGTACTATCCAAACCAAATCGGAACATGTCAACGGCAGGCGTTGAACGTTATGGCGGCAGGAATAGGTTGAGGGTGTTGGTACCAATCCGTGCGAGTTGCAGTAAAACTACCACCTAGTCAGATGTCACGGTGTTGGTGATGGTAAGCCCATGTTTGCCTTTTTGAAGGTGCCTGGCAGGAAAGCAGATGGTCTATTCTGCAAAGGAAAACATGGTTCAAATGACTTTTGGTTTTTAACGTAAAGGTAGTAAGTAACATAAACCTATTTTTGTTACTTAATGACAAATTACATAACAAAAGCACGTTTTGTTATTTAATTTGTCATTTCCACAGTGTACCTAACACATTGCTAAAACGTTGACGTGTTTTACCTAACACATTGCTAAAACCTTGACGTGTTTCAATTGGAAGGATTCGATAGCCGTTGAATTTACTTAGCTCGAGGCCTAAAATTTCGGCCTGAGGTTTGCAACGCACCATTACTACCTTCGGTGTCTCTAGGCGGTGTGACTTTTTTACTATCAGAAAATCCGTCAAGAATAAAAAAAAATCAAATCGAAATAAAAAATTGTCTCAAAATGTGGACACACAAGTATTTCGGAAGGTCCCTATATCCTTATACTTTAATAACTAAATTTGTGACTGTCAGGGCTCTGCAATTACCAAATTCTTTCTAGAAGAATTTGTTTCTCCAACTGTGCATGTGTCTCTTCACCACAGAAAAAGTAATTCTTTCATGGATCAATGTTTTGACAATAAACTTCCCTACCTAAATAAAAACCTACTTTAATACGAATGTAAAAAATGCATGAAATCAAAATGTATGTTAAAAAGGTCATAAGATTGCGGAATATGTAGTTCATTGTAATGCTTGGAATGAACTGCCTCTTAAATACGAGTAAACATAATGTATTGCGTAATGTTTGTAACTACATTAAAAAAAATAAAAACACTAGCCCACTGAGTTTCATTTTATGAATATTTTCAGGGAATGGCTACGTTCTGATCTGGACGTAGATTTTAAAATTATATATAGATTCGTCATATGTACCTACTGTGTGGTTATGTGAAATAAACAATTTTCAATTTTTACCTGTTTATTTTGTATGCCGTAATAAGAATGCTTGACATTGTAGTGTTCCAGTATGTACCATTGAGTTTTTGTTTTATTGCTTAACCCGACTAGTTACTTATGCATACTATGTCATACTATGCTTAGGCAGTAAAGACTGTGACGTTGTAAAATAAATGTTACAAAATCAGTTTTGGCCTTTAAAGTGTTTGGATTTAGAAAAAGAGGTTGCCAGTGAACTTATATAAAAGGAGTTGTACCAGTTATTTTGAATATTGATCCATAAACTTATATAAAAGGGGTTGTAACAGTTATTTTGAATATTGATCCATAACCTTATATAAAAGGGGTTCTACCAGTTATTTTGAATATTGATCCATAACCTTATATAAAAGGGGTTCTACCAGTTATTTTGAATATTGATCCATAACCTTATATAAAAGGGGTTCTACCAGTTATTTTTAATATTGGTCCATGAACTTATATAAAAGGGGTTGTTCCAGTTATTTTGAATATTGATCAATAAACTTTTATAAAAGGGGTTGAACCAGTTATTTTTAATATTGATCCATAAACTTTATAAAAGGGGTTGTACCAGTTATTTTGAATATTGATCCATAAACTTATATAAAAGGCATTGTACCAGTTATTTTGAATATTGGTTCATAAAGTTAGGTTTTCAAATGAACCACTCGTTACACCAAAAATTTTACTGTTCGTTGAAGCAGAAAAATAAGCAAGTTATTAATCTTAATGTCCTACTTACTCTACAGACTGAAACATGACATGGCCGTACACTTTGGCGGTAATTATAGGTGAAGTGGAGGATATTACTTAGGTCGTATTGTGTATTTGGAACTTTGATAGGCAGTTCCTGAGAAATCGATTTCCGACTTGCGCGGGCACTGCTGCGTTTGCAGGTTTTTACATATTTACTTTTTCGAAATCCGCGGTCCTTTACAGAATAGACCGTCGGCCTTCCTGCCAAGCAGCTCGTAAAAGGCAAGCATAAACTTACTGTCACTAACACCGTGACATTCTACTAGGTGGTAGAGTTTCACAGCGACTCGCCCGGATTGGTACCCGCATTACCTATTCCTGCCGCCATAACGTCAGAGCTGGCCGTTGATGTGTTCCAGTTCGGAGCCAATCCCGGCCTCAGGTTGTCAACGCACCATTACCACTTTTGGAACCACCACCACGCCTAGGCGTGAATTTCTTACCATCAGAAAATCTGCCTGCTTAGTTGCCTTCTAAAATGACAAATTTTTTTTAGTGATTATGAACACATCTTTCCTAATATTAAAAGAGAACTATCGCCTATAGACACTATAGATGTTGTAGGTTCGTCGCTGAATTATAGCCAAGGTGGTAAAAAATCTAGACAGAATATTTTCTGCTATTAAAAAACACATGTCGTGTGATATGCGTCAATAGTTGCTAACTTAAGGCTATGTTATTGCATTT
>NJDD01000545.1:424266-458962 GCA_002245505.1 Calephelis nemesis
GCGACAGGCATTTGTGTGATGAACATTTACATGTACATTCCCACAACGTATAACAGAATAAAGAAAAAAATAGAAATAATTTTCGGCACAAAAGAATTTCGTCATAAAATACATTTTCTTGCCATAAACGTGATATAATATATTATGTACCAATGTGTAATAATTGGTTGTGACTTAACGGCATGTTTCAATAACCTATTTACAGTAAGAGATAGGCCTTCTAGCGTATTATTAATAAACGGAGGCTAAAGTCAGAGTAAACTACTTAACTGATTTAAAGAAAGAGAGAAAGAAAAACAATTATTTATTTGTGGAATATGTATGTAAATAAGATGTTACAAAAATATTTAAGTAAGTATATTAACATATTCTACCATACTTTGGTGTGCAAATATTTTAATATTTATAAAAAAACTAGCTGACCCGGCAGACGTTGTTCTGCTAAGAAAAAATTGGGGTGAGTCACCCTTATCACTAAGGGGTATAAAAAAGATTCACCCTCATCACCTATGGCTATAAAAAATAGATGTTGGCCGATTCTCAGACCTACTCAATATGCTCACAAAATTTCATGAAAATCAGTCAAGCCCTTTAAGAGGAGTACGGGAACGAACATTGCGACACGAGAATTTTATACAAAAGATATTATTTAATTGCATATAATTTAACTTTTAAGCTCATTATTTATACTCATAACTAGTAAAATTATTTATTACCAAACATTTTAAAACTGTAATTAAATTTAACACTGTCTACCGTAAACTACCACCGTTTCCGAACCTAACCAGTTAGGAGAAGAAAAGGCTTCTGGATTTCCCAACAAATAACTATGCTAAATATATGACTTATTTTATAAAATTTATTTAATAAACTCAGATAAATTATTTAAACTGGCCATCTGTCAATAAGTTGAGAAGATATGTTTGTCTTAGCTGTTGTGAGGACCATAAATAACGAATCACTAAATGGGGAGCCCACTTCCCTTTTGTAACGACTCCGTATATCTTGGAATGGTATCCCTTTTTAATGCCATTCCTTAGGGACCCTTTGAACTTAAACACTTAACATCAAGAATACTTAGGGTTGAAAAGTTAAGGGATAAGCTGAGGCTAGTCTGTGCAATCATAGCTTTTAAATAAGTAGAATATTAAAAACTCAGTCTCAGTATCAATGGAATAAAAATACGCATCAGATGGGCAAAGCTGCGGACTTTAATAGTTAAAACTCATAATAACTAAGAGTCTTCTGCTGCATCTGACCATGATTGGTACCACACCATAACCTATTTACTGCTTTAACGTCAGTCTTGTCTTGTTCCATGCCCGAGACTAGGGTAGCCGTTTTACACACGAAGCTAAGATCTTAGTTAGCTATGATATAGTGAACCACCAGTAACATATTTAGTGTTTATTAGTGATGATTTTGTCTTGAGAGCTGCTGCCTTCTTCGCTATCTTATAATATAAAAAACTAACCATAATTAGTAGAAAAAATATAACTAAATTTATTTGTTCTATATGGTCAATAACATTTAATTGCCTTTTAAATAGTGTTCGGCTAGTCATGGGTTGTGCCTCCACCTACCTCTTCTCTCTCTTTTGGGGATATTGACGTGAAAATCCCATTTTTTATGTTTAAAATTGACCAATTTTAGGTGACCGATACGCTATTCTTTCTTTTGTTTGCACTCAATTTCCAAAACAATATGATTCATTTCATGAGTAGGTACCTTATCATGAAAAAAATATCCATTACTAGTATTAGATATAAATGACAACCACTTGTCAAATTATTGAAGTGATACTTCTTTTGGCGCGTTAGAAAAAATGATGAGGGTAAATTTTACGATGCGCGCGCGCACACCGTCACGAAAAACCGACATGATGAAGTTAGCTATAGATAACATTTTAGTTTTTATTTAATATTAAATAAACTTCATTTAACTAAAAAATGCAGTATAATAAAACTTTTAATGTATTAGATACCCTTTTTCTATGGTTAGTGTAATTTTGTCTACAAATGTAAAATAAGGCAAAAGATAACATTTTTAAAAACATTTTTATCTTATTACGCCGAAGAAGTATAACTTCTAACGCGTGTACATAAGTACACACACAATTGATTATCTGTACAGGATTGCTTATTGAAAAACTATTATTGCTATAAAATAATGGTGTAAAATAAATTGAGTGTGATAGTCTATGTGGATAGTACACAGGGTGTCTGACATATTTCAACCGGTTATGCAGCAGTTGTTAGGGCTGCCACAAACGATTACGATCATTGTAACGGAACAAAGACCATCAAAGGACTAATGTTTCGTAATATTTATGATTAGCTCGTGACCCTGCTTGAAGTTTAGACTGCTGTGAAATTACTTTGGTGTATTGTGATTGAGAGTTTATCCACGTATTAGGTGTAACAGGAGTGCCCATACATTTTCCGTCTTATTAATAAACATGGACTAACGTGGGAGTAAAATAATGTTGGTATTATAGTCTGCATGAGACTATAATACCATTTTTTACCGTGAAGTATTTTACTCCGAGTTTATTAATACGACGGTATAAGCCAACGAATAGGCATATAACTCTTTTATAATAATGGAACGTGAAGTAAATAAAAAAGAAGTATCGTCACGACTATATCCCTGAAGAGGTAGGCAGAGGCACAACCAGGGCACCCACGACTAGCCGAAGATTCTAAGTCACACAAAGTGATGGGTGGCAAGCGTATCGGCAAACGGGTACATATCCTATCCCGAGCAACAATTTTTTTATTAGAATATTGGAAAACTCAATTTTAGTTTTGCTGCCCGACCCGGGATTCATCAATTAAATCCAACAACTGAACCGCTAGACCATAGAGGCAATAAAAATATGAATCCTAATTTCCCGTGGTCATCTCTTTCATCACGCCTGAACGGATGGACTAATATTGGTTAAACTTTTTAATTTCTAATAGTTTGTTAGAAAAAGATTCTTATGAAGAAAAAAAAACTAGGGAGATTGCAGGGAAACTAGGAAAAATAAAAATTGCAATTTTTCCATAAAAGCTGCTTTTATTTGTTAGTGTCAAGCGATACGAAATCCGCCGGATCAGCTAGTAATATGATAAAACTGAAGTGCTTTGTGCCAAGAGTGGAATTTATAAATTAGAACGTTAAACTTGTGCTGGTACATACGTGGGATAGAAATTCTAAGTTTTTATAAATTTAAGGGAACATATTAGAAGCTGATGCTCAGGAAAAAGACATGCTGCCAAGGATGAGGACGGACGAGGGTCACAACTTTTACCCAACATGTCACTTTAAATTTTTTTTATGTTTGTGGTAAAGGCAAAAAACTTAGTTCTCTAGAAACGCTAGAAATTAACAAATTATAAAATTAAGCCAACTTTATTAAACGATCAGCTAGACTTGAATAAATTCCCTCTACTTACTTATATTATTCTAAATGTAAGTTGAAGCATATATAATTTATGATATTTATTCATAATTTTATTTAATTTTCTCATTCATTTATTTTCGAAAATTCAACTATGATATGATTTTGGAAGTTATTTTTGACGTGTACTAATAGTTCGAAACTTTTCAAAAAAGGAAACCAAAACACAATTAAATAAATTTCTTCTCAGTATAAAAAATGTAAATTTCCACAAAACACAAACTTTTTGATGCTCAAGTCTCTGGAAAGATTTACTAAGAATTATATTGAAGATATGTTTACAAAAATAAAAGTGTGTGTGTCAGCTACGACGCACGATTGGAGTTTACTCCTTACGAAATGTATCTTGCAGCACACATGTCTCCTACAGCAGATTTAGTTATGTTAATTCTTCTTAAATTAGTATCATCGCAGACATTAGAAGTGTGATCCAAATAGTCAGTATTTTGATAGATAGCGACGGAGACTACTCCTCCTGCACGGAGACTACGAAGTATCACGCAGGAGGAGATCTCGAGAATGAGATACGCTGTGTAATGTATTCCATCTCATTCTCTTACACGTTCAATCCTACAGATATATATGTTTGTCTCTTTCTATGTAACGCCTCAACTTTTCTTGTTACACTTGATTTTACTCCTCATAAAATTTCCGTACCGGGCCTTATAACTCAAATCGTTTCTTAAGGAGTAAACTCCAAAAAATACCCAATGAACCCATTGAATGAAATAATATAATATTTGAATACACGCTGCGAATTCGTTCGTGCAAATGTAGTAATAATAATAAATAATATTCATATCAAACAAATTGAAAGTAACCCCAAATTAAGCAAGTTATATGCTTGCGTTATGGATGTGACTCAACGATTCTAATACAAAGAAATACTTAAATAGGTACCAGAATAAATTTCATAAGCACCCAGACTCGGAAATGCAGATATAATAAAATAATGTTCACAAAAACGAGTGCCCCTGTCGGGAATCGAACCCGAGCCTCGCGGTTGGTCGGTGAAGTTAGGCGTGTACGCTAGCCAATCAATCACATAGACCGTCAAAATAGTGACGACAATTTTCTTTAAACATTAAATTTTCAGTTTTAGAAAAAAATGAGCAGGAAAGTTCATTATCATATAATAATAACAACATTATATACGTCCCAGGTTAGAACGTAATTATTGCTTGGATGGACTTAGTGTCTTCAGCTAGTTGAAGGTGCGTAAGGTGCGTCAGATGTGTATGAGTTTTTTCCCCTGTGTAGGTCCGGGCTCCTTTGCAGAATAGACCATCTGCCTTTCTTGCCAGGCAGTTCGTAAAAGGCTAGCGTATGGTTATCATCACTAACACCGTGACATCTGACTAGGTGGTAGGGTTTCGCAGCGACTCGCCTGGATTGGTACCACCGCCTTGCTTATTCCTGACGCCATAACGTCATGACGTGTTCCGGTTTGGAGGGTAAGGTAGTCGGTTAACCTTGCTTTTGCTTGAGGCCTAACATCCTGACCTCAGGTTGGCAACGCACCATTACCATCTTTTGTGTCTCTAGGCGGCGAGAATGTCTTACCAACAGGAAATCCGTTTGCTTGTTGGCCTTCCAATATCATAAAAAAGGCCAATAGTTCTTAACAAAAATAACAATAAAAATTCCTAGAAAAATGACACTAATTGATCTTACTTTAAACTAGGCAATTATACGCTTGTATTATGGGTCAGTCAACGATACTAATATATGATAGCCCTCTTATCCCCGTTGATTTTAAGGTGGCCGGTAAACCTTGCTTTTGCTCGAGGCCTAACATCCTGACCTCAGGTTGGCAACGCACCATTACCATCTTTGGTGTCTCTAGGCATCGTGAATATATTACCATCAGGAAATCCGTCTGCTTGTTTGCTTTCCTATGATATAAAAAAAAAACACATTTACGACTATATTAGTCGGATTATATTAGACGGGTAATAATAATTTCGCCATTTTGTTTCAATTTATTTGTGAGTTTAACTTACTTATTAAGACTATATTAGTCGGTTTATATAAGATTGTCAAGTAAAAGGTTTTTTTATTTAACCGTCTACTATAATCCAACCCGGTTGTTTGTTTCAGTTTAGTTGTGAGTGTGACTTACATATTTACGACTAATATCCGTCTAGCAGAAATATAGTCTAAAAATCAAGGAGCTAAATTCAGACCAAACATTGTTCCAGTTTCCAAACGGGGGTAGTTGTAAATTTCTCTTTACTACCAGCTTGGGTAACTAAGTTGTCGAAACCGCCCGCAAAGCACTTTGTACTGCGCTCCAATGGGCGAATTTTTTACGGGCTACCATTTGCGGGTAGCTTATTTGTATGCTTTGAGAAAGTATTGGGTGGTTTATTTTTTAAGCATTTGCAGATCATCTCGGTTTCGCAAGTAAAGATGAGCAGTACCTAATATCTTCAAAACGGTATTATTCGTAGTTAATGAAACAAGAAAAGGATGATCACTGATGTTGTGGCAAGAATAAGTGTGGCGGCGGCAATACTTCAAGGCTCTTCCTCCTGGCTAAATTAGTCCATTATTAAAGCTAATTTAAATTACAAGATTTTTTATGTTGTTTGCAAAATTGCCAACCTGAGGGATGTTAGGCCCCGAGCAAAAGTAAGTATACCGGCTACCTTACCCTCCAAACCGGAACACGTCATGACGTTATGGCGGCAGGTATAGGTAAGGCGATGGTACCAATCCGGGCGAGTCGCTGCGAAACTCTACCACGTAGTCAGATGTCACACTGTTAGTAATGGTAAGCCTATGCTCGCCTTTTGCGAGCTGCCTGCCAGGAAGGCAGATGGTCTATACTGCAACGGAGCCCGGACCAATACGGTGTGAAAAAAATTACATATTGTGTGATGGTGTTATCACATTTCTAGTCCACTAAGTTATTATGATAACCTCGTTAGTAGCGGGTTTTGGGAATACAAACCCGTCTAACGTCATTGACTTAACACGAAGTTCGAGTTCAATTCCTAGCAGGCGCAGGCATTTATGTGATGATCATCTAGATTTCTGCTCTTACTTACTTTTGCTGGAGGCTTAACATCCCAGTCTTAGGTTGGCAACGCACCATTACCACATTTGGTGTCTCTAGGCGGCGTGAATTCTTTACTATCAGGAAATTCGTCTGCTTGTTTGCCTTCCAATATCATAAAAAAATGGATTCAGATATCTATTTATTTATATAATATATATAGATATTATCTAAGTAATCTATGATGTTTCACTGAGGGTACTATGAGGAATTCGAATTTGTTTGTTGTCCCCCCGATTCACACTTGACGGGAAATGAAGTGATATGGTATGTTACGTCCTGATTGTTTGGTCCAGTCTCAACTTATCCCTAACGTTGCAGGTTATAAGACTTACAGTATATCCCAACTGTTAACATAACAGCAAGGAAAGAAAAAAAATAAATATCTCAATCAAAATAAATAAAACAATAATTAAAAAAAAATATTCAAGACTCAATATTCAAGAATAGCAATTTAGCAATGGTAACATAGTTTTATTAATGGCTCTATTTATTACTGCATGCCAATTTTCGATTGTAATTTGCCCTGTGTTTTTAATTATAAACTGATGTTTCTATTACGACAACGAGTTTTTTTTAGTAGTCTGTGATTATGAATTGCTTTTTTTTATTAATATACATACGCGCTATGCACAGATATATATTATGTACTACGTGAAATATTATACACATGTGTATTTAGCCAATTACATACCACACGTCTTTTGGTCAAGTGTAAATCGGGGGGACAAGAGAATGCGAATTTCTCGTGTTCCCCCGGGGGAATGTCACAGGGGACAAGAGGGCTATGTATTAGTATCGTTGACTGACACCGATAATACAAGCATGTAATTGTCTATTTTGGAGTCAGATCTATTAGTGTCATTTGTCTAGGATTTTTTATTGTTATTTTTATTAAGAACTATTGGACTTTTTTATGATATTGGAAGACAAACTAGCAGACGGATTTTCTGATGGTAAGAAATTTGCGCCACCTAGAGACATCAAAGATGTTAATGGTGCTTTGCCAACCTGAGGCCGGGATGTTAGGCCTCTTATTTATTCATGCTGTCATAAGCTATTACTTCCCTCTCTTATGTGAGATAGTGCTTTATACCTACGCTAGGTATGTTTTTTTATGATATTGGTAGGCACACAAACAGACGGATGTCCTGATGGTAAGTAATTCACGCCGCCTGGAGACACCAAATGTGGTAATGGTGCGTTGCCAACCTGAGGGCGGGGTGTTAGGTCTCGAGAATAGGTAAGTTTACCGGCTACCTTACCCTCCAAACCGGAACACGTCAAGACGTAATGGCACCAGGAATAGGTAAGGCGGTGGTATCAATCCGGGTGAGTCGCTGCGAAACTCTACCACCTAGTCAGGTGTCGCGGTGTTAGTGACAGTAAGCCTTCGCTCGCCTTTTACGAGCTGCCTGGCAGGAAGGCAGATGGTCTATTCTTTAAAGGAGCCCGGACCAACGCGGGGAAAAATAATGGACTTTAAATATTTAGCCTATTTTACTCTCAAGGCTTATAGCTGTCTCCGTAAAAATATAACATGGTATTGCTCTGTTGCCAAGTGAAAGAAGGACAAAAAAACACGCTTTAACATTTATAATATTACTTTAAAATGAAATTATCGTAATCCGATATTGCAAATCGATTCATGTTGCAAATAATGTGGTTTGCGATCACAAAAACAAACGCAGCATCGCTAATAACATTAAAATCTATAAACCCATTGTCAACAAACTACGCACGATTAAATCCGTCTGAACATCCCTTTATATTATTACATTTTAATTTTATTTGCGGCGATTGTCACATATTTTTGTGGCTTAGGGATGTGACATTGCCCATTCCCTCTATAGATAAATCAAGTAATTTATACAACTGGATTATTTATTTCAATTAGTACAGTCAGTCTTAGGTATTTGTTTTAGCCGCCATAGCGTCAGTTTTCGCTATTGTAGTATTATTGAAGAAATTACCAGTGTATCGGTGCGTTTTCAATCTAAGTTCAGATGATAGGCTTCATGTGTGTTTACCGGTCTTAATTATTAAATAATTCCGGCAAGACGTTTAATTTTACACAGTCACAGTTCTTTGTGATTCACTCAATATTTCCGGCAAGACGTTTCATTTTACGTAGTCACAGTTTATTGTGATTCACTCAATATTTCCGGCAAGACGTTTCATTTTACGTAGTCACAGTTTATTGTGATTCACTCAATATTTCCGGCAAGATGTTTCATTTTACACAGTCACAGTACTTTTATGGCGCGACACAAGGGATGTGTTAAAGGCGAGGCGTATGTAAGAGCTAGTATAAAACGGAACGTTTATTAACCACCTAAGATGGCGACTGTGATTCGTCTGTCAACATATTTAGAATTTAACAAAATACTCGACAATCCGAATTTTGCGGATACATGTTGTCGACTCGAAATCATTATTTTTGCATGTTTTATTATTCAGGTAACGTTTGAGTCTCCCCTTGACGAAATTATTGATATAGATAAACATCGGGATAGGTGAAAATAGGTAAAAAAATGCTCGTAAAATGAAAACCTATTATATAACCTATAAGTTGGCCTATTTGAATCAAAATTTTATTGTACCAATTCCAAACAACTCCGCATCAAACAAAAAAAGAATTACGTAAATCGGTTTTGAAACCTCGGAGAAATCGGTGTACATACATAAAAAATACATACCTGCCGAATTGAGAACTTCCTCGTTTTTTTAACTTGGTTAAAAGAAGAAAGGAAGCATCACTTATGCTTCCTTTCTTCTTCTTCTTTGTATCCTATTAACCTAAGCCTAAATGGGTTCATGACGAAGTTCAAGTTTAATGGGAAAGTGAAACCGAGCTAATAGCTAGAGCTACTATGATATTTTTAATTGTAATGATATGATATTTTTGATAATTAAACATATTTAAATCACTGAGCTAGAATTTATTACAAGCTAAAACATTGAATTGTATGTTTTCTAGGGATACAGTTTTTATATTTTTCTTACCTTTTCTAAACTTAAACGAATATTTTAAAAACAATGTAAACTATATTGTTTGAATAGTCGTATCTGTGGTCTAGATGTCGGGCGTCGAATTTGGCTTCTTGGGGTGCCTGGTTCGATCTCCGGGTCGAGCAGCAAAAAAAATTTGAAAATGTATATTTTCAACTTTCTAATAAAAATTAAATTTACCCGGGATTTGATATGTGCCCTATTGACCATAGGCCACCTATCACATTTTCTTCGGCTAGTCGTGGGTGCCCTGGATATGATGATGAAAATACTTACTTACTTAATTTACGAACTGAAAGTCACTTCTGAATCTAGATTTATAAAATATTGGAATTTTGAAGAATTAAATACTAACAGTTTATTACCATTACCAAAGTTGACCGTAAACAATAAAATATTATATCAGATTCATTGATTGTTTTTGAAACTAACTAAATTTTAATAATATATTTAGTATTTCATCGCCTCGGTCGTCTAGCGGTTCAGTTGTTGGACTTGACTGCATGAGGTCCTGGGTTCGAATCCCAGGTCGGGCAACAAAAGAAAATTGAGTTTTTTCCTATTTTCTAATAAAAAAAAATGTTGCTCGGGATAGGATATGTGCCCGGTTGGCGATAGGCTTGCCACCTATCACATTGTGGGACTTAGTATCTTCGGCTAGTCGTGGGTACCCTGGTTGTGCCTCTGCCTACCTCTTCGGGGATGTGGGCGTGAAGATACTTTTTTTTAAATGTTTAGTAGTCCTTCTGTACTTTAATAATTTTAGTGATATAAACGAACATCGTTTCATTATTATTAAGCTCGACGGAAAACGAGGGTTGTTATAATAATTATTATATTTATTAAAATATTATAGTTATAATATATATATATTATAATTATAAGGTGCGTAAGTGCGTGCATGCGTGAAGCGTGCATGCGTATGTATGTGTGTGCTTGCGTATGTCTGCGTATGTGTGTGTCTGTGGTATTATAACTTTTGAACGGATAAAACGATTAAAATTAAACGATCCCATCCTAAGGAATTTTTGTTTTGACGTGATCGAGGTGGTTCTTAGTAACATTTTATGTGATTTAAACGTGGGTTCAATAAATTTTTAATTAAATTATTATTATTTAACTGTCCTGGCGAACTTCGTGTTGAGTCACGCCATGTCTCTTCAAATACTGAGTCATTTCCTATTGAAGAACTCATGTTGCTACACTTTTAAAGTTTTTTAAGTTAAATTAGCTTTTAGGTTAATGCTTTTTCAAGTTTTTTTTTGTCTCGTGCGGTGATTAAGATTTTTCTCTACCTATCTTCTTCTAATAAAACAAACTTAGCTCTTGTAACAAATTATATTTATTGCTTCAAAATTTAACAACGACTGCCGTCTAACAACTTTACAAAACTATTTATAGACTGACATGAAATGACATTCTTATTCGACATCAACACTTCTTTTACCGGTCAACATAACATTCAATCGGATATTTAAATAATGAAATTGACAAAATTAATCCCGTACCTGACATTGGCTAAATAAGTCGTGAAAAACGATTAAAAGTCATGTTTATGAAAGAAGTGTTCCCCGTGTTGGTCCGGGCTCCTTTGCAGAATAGACCATCTGCCTTTCTTGCCAGGCAGCTCGTAAAAGAAGAGCATTGGCTTATCATCACTAACATCGTGACATCTGACTAGGTGGTAGAGTTTCGCAACGACTCGCTCGGATTGGTACCACTGCCTTACCTATTCCTGCCGCCACAACGTTATGACGTGTTCCGGTTCGGAGGGTAAGGTAGCCGGTAAACTTACTTTTGCTCGAGGCCTAACATCCCAGCCTCAGGTTGGCAACGCACCATTACCATCTTTGTTGTCTCTAAGCGGCGTGAATTTCTTACCATCAGTAAATCCGTCTGCTTGTTGCCTTCCAATACCATAAAAAAAGAAAAACGATAAAAAGTCATGTTTACAAAAGAAGAAGAAGACGATATTAGTAGAGGCAATTACTTTATGCCAATAACAAGTAGTTTAATTAAACACTTGATTAATAATTACAAACCGCTATATAACTAAGACAACGTAATATAATCTATATGTATAAAAGAAAGTGGTGTTAGTTACACTATTTATAACTCAAGAACGGCTACACCGATTAGGCTGAAAATTGGTAGGGAGGTAACTTAAAACCGGGAGAAGGACATAGGATACTTTTTATCCTGTGTAATTGTGAGGAAACTGGGAAAAACAACATTTTAATTTTTTCCATACAAACTGAACGGGCGGAACGAAGGGCGGAAAGAAGAACAGCTAGTTTAGTATAATAGGTAATTCATTTCTGATTGCTAGTAAAAATGTAAGAAATAACCAGAGAAAACCAATAGTGAATTGTTAAAGATAATAAACATTTTAAAATAGTGAAAGCAGAAAACATGAAGTCTAAACACTTCTACTGAACTAAAGCAAACAGCGAAGCTAACACAAGGTAAACTTTACAACAATATTAAAATACAAGATCAACACAAACCAAGAACAAACTTAGAATTAGAACCGCAGTTTAACGTAATACATCTTGTATTTCAAGGCATTAGTTTTTCTATGAGTGAGCCTTTACCATGAGTTCATATAAATTACGTTCAGTGATTGACGTATCGAAATTTATAGCGCGTTTGGTTTAAAAATTTAGTTATCTTAGTTGTCAGTAGAGGCGCTGTTCAATATTTTCAAACAATAACTTACGTAGAAACTAGAGAGTATAGTAAATTCGACAAACCGTTAACTTATGGTTGGGACTCTGGTTAACGAAGGAACTGAGCCCCTACCAAGAGTTTATGACTAGTCAAGTTTACAATATTACCTGCTGTCTCTTTAAATTATTGGTTTGAGAATTATGAACAGCGCCTCTATTGGTAACTAAGAGAAACACATTCTTAGACCAAAAGTAATTTATCGAACGTAATCTATACCAACTCCTGGATAAGGCTCTGTAGGTATTGAATGTAGATATCATTCGCATTGGAAATTGAAATCATATATTATGTCATTTTAGGTAAAAGGCGAGCATAGGCTTCCCGTCACTAACACCGTGACATCTGACTAGGTGGTTGAGTTTCGCTGCGACTCGCCCGGATTGGTATCACCGCCTTTCCTATTCCTGCCGCCATAACGTCACGACGTGTTCCGGTTCGGAGGGTAAGGTAGCCGGTAAACTTACTTTTGCTTGAGGCCTAACATCCCGGCCTCTGGTTGGCAACGCACCATTATCATCTTTGGTGTCTCTAGGCGGCGGGAATTTCTTACCATCAGGAAATCCGTCTGCTTGTTTGCCTTCCAATTTCATAAAAAAAAAACTTTTGAACACGGCACTAGCGGATTATTAACATTCAGTTACAAATAAATTCAACGAATCCAATTAATTTATTGTTCATTATTAACTAAAAAAATATTACTAAGTACTAATTAACTAAAGTACGAGAACTAAACTTAATTAACTAAACTGCGAGATCGATTCAGAAATGAGGAGATCCGCAGGCGAACGAAAGTCACCGACATAGCCAGCCGGGTTGCAAGCTGAAGTGGCAGTGGGCGGGGCACATAGCGCGGAGAACTGATGGCCGTTGGGGCAGAAAAGTTCTCGAGTGGAGACCACGAACCGGCAAGCGAAGCATAGGACGGCCACCTACGAGATGGACAGACGACCTTATGAGGGTCGCGGGGTCTCGCTGGATGCAGGCCGCTTCCATCCGGTCGAAGTTGAAGTCAACGGGGGAGGCCTATGTTCAGCAGTGGACGTCCTATGGCTGAAATGATGATGTTGATGATGAACTAAACTACTATTAACTGAAAATAAATAATTCGCCGGTATTGTGTTCTAGAGTACCTAAACTGAAATTCTGTTTTCAATTTCTTTCCAATTTCCATTATTGCATGAATCGAGCTTCGTGAGTAACAGCGCATCTGAACTTTTACCATGAGTTGATATAGATTTTGTTGGGTAATTAACGTATTGAAATCTGTACCGCTTTTGGTACGAAAACTGATTTCTGTATGTTAGCAGTAGAAACGCTGTTAAAACAATTTACGGAGATGTGAGACAGTATTGCATCATAAGCTCATGATAAGAGTGTCGATGAAAAGAAGTTTATGACACGTTGCCAACTTTTGAAGATGATAATACAAATACGCTTCTAGAAAACAATATCCCATTAATATTATAAATATACAGTATGCATAGATTTTTGTTACTCTTTCGTGCTTGAATTGCTAAACGGATTTGTCTGAAATTTGGAACATAGATAGATTGTGACCTGGATTAACATATAGGATACTTTTGATCTCGATCACACAACGGGTTTCTGAGAAAGCGGGAAGCGGCAGGCGACAGCTAGTTATAAAATAAAATTCACATTTTGGAAGTAGGACTAAAAAATGTTGACAGAATCTCTTTGAAGAGTATCGAATATTTATCAAGTTTATAACTAATATATTTTTTTGAATAACATGACAAACATTAAATAGTTTTCCCCGTGTTAGACCCAGCTCCTTTGTAGAACTGACATTCTAGTAACAATAATAGATAACATGTTTTTACCACTCCCTGTGTCGGTGTGGGCTCCTTTGTAGAACAGACCATCTGCCTTCCTGCCAGGCAGCTCGTAAAAAAAGAACATAGGTTTACCGTCACTATGATATATGGAACCAATCCGGGTGAGTCGCTGCAAAACTCTACCACCTAGTCAGATGTCACGGTGTTAGTGACGGTAAGCCTATGCTCTCCTTTTACGAGCTGCCTGGCAGGAAGGCCGATGGTCTATTCTGCAAAGGAGTCCGCACCGACACGGGGAGTGGTAAGAACATGTTATGTATTGTTGTTTCTACAATGTCAGTGCTCGTAGCTGTTATATTAGTACAAGAAGTGAAGAGTAGCCGATATAATCAATTACCATTCGCATTTTTACGTTTATCAATTTGATATGTTAATCCGTGTATTGCTTGCTTGACATTTGATACTGTAAATTCGCAATATGTTCAATAGTACAAAAAACTTCAGTTTTAACAAATTTTTACAAATGTGTTAGTTAACAAATCTTACAGTGTTTTTCCTATTAAAATAGTTTAGAAAAAAAGTTAAGAAATATTTGGTTAAAGATATTAAAAATTAATTGCTTGCCAGATGCTCATTAGAAAGTGCAACAAAAGAGAGAGAACACGCTACAAAAGTTATTGTAGAGTCAACAAATTATGTGTCAAAATCTCAGGCACAAAGGGACGGTATTGGCCCGGAAATGAGGGTTGGGGTTTTTAATAAAATAAAATGAGAATATTATCGAATGGTACCCGAAGAGTAATGTTGCATGAATTCTGCACGATGATCACGGATTGGTGGAGTAGTTTTGTGACTAAATATTTTGGTTGTATAAATTACAATTCCGCATGTATAAACTAAATGTATGAAAAGTAATTTACATTTTCAAATCATGTGAGCAACGCCCTAGTAACTTCTAAGATGATATTTAATTATTAGCGTAAAAAATTCTGGTTATTTTCTTTCTAATGTCATTTACACGTATCACTGATATATTTTTCAACAACTTAAAAAAAGGTGGAAATTATATGTTCGACTCCTACATTTTTCTGTATTATCCATTTCAAAGTTTTTGAGTTAAGTGGAAACAGTCACACGGCTTAAGTGGAATTAGCAAAATAAAAGATTATTCCGCATCTATGCTTATATTATTGATATAACTTTAATGAACAGTTCTAAAGAAATACATCGTTTTTAAATTGATATAAAATATACAGGTGAGAGAGAAATAGAAATCAGGCAATATTTGTATTGCCTGATTTTTGTGACCCCTTTGAATAAAATCGTCACATAAGTATTTTAGGTACCTAATGACTTATCTACTGTTAATCAAGAATAATGTATGTGGAATAACTCATTTTAATTAATAGATGTAACTATGCCACTTAATACTGTAATAGCCAAAATTAATCTTCCTAAACCTAATATTCTCAATGACTATGCACATAGAGCTAGCATTAAATCTAAATCAAGTTTTGATTAACAGAACGACTAGATAGAGCACTAATAATGAAATATGCAGATGCAGGATTCCAGAAAGTTCAGGTAATATTTATTACATTATTTAATGAATATTTATCGTTGTTGTTTGGTGAAACTTTTATTGTTATAAATAAAATGAACTACATTTGTAGCAAATTGTTTGATGTAAGTTGTATGTATATTTTAGTTAAACTTTGTGTTATCATAAATGTCTAATCTTTGGTGAGGAATTCCAAATTTAAATTGACAAAGTTATTTATAATTATAATATTTAGTATAGCTTTATCATTGCGTTATCACAAATGTCTCCTCTTTGGCAAGAAATTCCAAATTTAAATTAATATTGCTATTTCCATGTATTTGTGTTTCGTAAATCGTTATTCATTGTTTTTAACTTCCATTTTTTTTCTTTTTGAGTCGCTCTGTTTACAAAATTTAAACTTAAAAAAATACGTTATTTATGATTTCGAGTTCCTCCATGGCACTCGTGGTGCGGAATCGGCTCTTAGGGTTAATGACGTATTTGGTGATCGTGTCGAAAACGAAAACACATTGCAGTTTTGGTTCCAAAGTTTTCATTCTGAACATTGTGACCTGCAAAACAAAACCCGTGGACGGCATGAGAACCAAGCTGACAATGAAGAATTGAACGCTATTCTCGAAGCATATCTATTCTAAACCACGTCAGCGTCACCTACAGGCTGTAGCGGTGCAAGTAAAACAAACTGTTTCATTCCATTTGTAGCAAATTGAAATTAAAAAGCTTGAAAGTGAATTTCTGACAAATTGATTGAAGTAAACCAGCAAACGTGCTTCAACTCCTACGTTACACGACTTGACCATAATAAAGAGTTTTTAAATTGAATGAAAAGATGAATCTCTGCAATCATCGGAAGTGCTCACCGCAATGGCAGACCCTAACAAGCAAGCGAAAATTGATCCAAAAAAAGTTACATTCAACTGTTTGGTGGACTATAGGCGTCGTCATTCATTAAAGTTTTCTCAAATCTGACCAGATGATTACGAGAGATGTCTTTTGTTAGCAATTGCACACTGTGATGAACCGTGGAAACTAGCTGCTCAAAAACTGAGGCCTGTCAATCGCTTTACGCCTCTGCTGCTTTACAACAACGCTATACCAAACACTGAAAAACAGACGGCTACTAAATTAGAAGACCTTCAATTGGAATATTTAAGGCATCTAAAATACTGCCTGGATGTTGCTCCAATAGATCAAATTTTTTTTCTAAACTTGGATAACTTCCTATAAGGGGAAAAATAAACTACGATGGGGTAGTCCAAACCACCTTGAATAATTTTATTGATTACCGTTCGATTTTTTATGACTTCTATTTATAACTAGTATACTTATAAGGTTGCAAAAGTGCAAAGATAACAATTGTTCATACTTCCATTAAATATTTATTTTGTATGAATAAATAATCAAGGTCAATTTCGTATGTAAGGTCCTAATATTTTAAAATGAAAATCATTGGTTTGATATCCCAGCCACAAGTTTCACATAATTTTTTGGAATCCTTGTAATTAGTTTTTTTTTAAATATTCTTAGTCTTGTTCTTAAGTAAAAGTATCCGCAACTAAATTAACACACACACACACATTTTTACTCCAACTCCCTTGCGTTCCCTTGCAATTGTATAACTGTTTTGCCACTATTCGATAATCGAACCAAAGAAGTGTTCCCTGTCTTATTTCTATGAAAATACTTTCATTTGATCCCACTCCAACTGTCTTACTGTTACAGATATAGTCAACTAGTGTAACATCACAGATTTTCTGTAGAGCTCTTTTTTCAACAACATTTATTTTGCTTTCATTATTCGTCTGATATATTTAATTCTTACTTGTTTAAAATGACGTTAGGATAAGCACATAATTGTGCAAAGTGTGTCTACCACCCCGATTTAAAATCTCGCTTTGTTAAAGCTAAATCATTTCATTCTTACTATTTTCTATACACACTCTTTTCTCTATATCCAATTCCAATCCTACAAAAATTCATACGTCAGTTCTGGCTCTTCAAATTCCGTCTATTTCAGGTACCATAAGTTTAATTTTCTTTGCTTTCAAATTTAAATCTCTTTTTTATAATCATCTTTCAAAATTGTGAACAGTTAATTTATCGGCTCGCTTACTTACCAACGAGGAAAACGTTAATATACCGGAAGCTTCGATATGGTAATATTATTATTTGGTTCTCAAGTATTTTGTTTAAGAAACTGGTAGGTAACCTACCAGTTACCCTTACCCTTGCCCTACCTTTAGTACCCTTTGTTGGAAGAATACGCAAGCGTCTCCACCATCTCGCCACCACTGCACAGTGGAGGCGGACGTAGAGGTTTTTAGTGGGTATTGCGGAACCATTAGCGAGTCCCACACTCGGACCTCATGGGCCCAGTCGTGCGTAAATGCATTTTCCTCTACAACAACAGCAACAACAACATTTTCCTCAACAACAACAACATTTTCAACAACATTTTCCTCAACAATTTTCCTCAACAACAACAAAAAAAGGCTATGGTACCCTATAAAATGGGATACTATGATGATGAACAATGCGTTTTACATATAAATCCATGTTTTGACTAATGCGCTACTTAAAATTATTATAAAACAGGAGACTCTATTCATTCTGTATTCTGAAAATCTAATGGGTCGTCTATTCACATACGTCAATGCGGATTTCATTGTCTCCACTACTTATTTCGATTGCGGTTGGATGGTTATTGAGTTCGTGGTCCAAATGTCAATTATTTAGATACGAAAGGGAAATGAAATATCACGTAGCTTTTTATATACGAAGGTAAATAAGCAGAGGATCCAAGAAACGCTAGATACACGTTATGGAACAAGACATTATTTCTGCCATTGGATTTATTATTACGGATGCTGAAGAGAAGTAAGAGTTGGAAAACGTTCTTTGTGATCTTACTTACACAAAAGCGTATATAACACAAAAGCGAAAGGAACACCCAAGTATTAACACCAGCTATTACATAAACGACGAAATAACTGTAACCTTGATAAATTTTAAGACTGGTTTAGTGATAATTATTAAAAAATAAACATACAAAAAACGAAAATAGTTGAACTTCAAGTGTATTACAAAGAGAATAAGAAGCAAGATATAGTTTTAAACAATACAAATAAAGATATTGTAGACTTTACAAATTCCCAAGAAACAAAAATCGATAATTTTTGTAATCGGAAAACGCGTATTGATTTTTTTTGCAATAAAATCGATTGGTTTATGTATACTTTAAGCAAAAATAGAGAAGTGCCAGGCTTAAACGCATCGCTCTTAGCTCATCATGGATATCTTTCTTCTGTTTTACAATACGGCTTCCCTATTTTGGGAAAATTATGCACATTTAATTAGAATTTTTAGAGTTCAAAAGAAGTGTACAAGAGTGGTATATATAAGTAGTGTTAATCAGTTACATTAACGTAAACCAATTTTAAATTTACCTTGTTTGCAAATTTTGGCTATATATGTATTTGTAAACAAGCATCATTATTTGTTTAAAATAAAGCTTAAGAATTAGCAAATTCACATTTTATAAATAGTGAAAAGTTGCATGTGCCTGGACAAACACTTCATATCTATAGAAATAATTTGCGTCTATAATCTGATTCCTGATTGTTTTAAATAACTGCCTCCATTAAGGATTCAAGAGAAGCTATTTAACTGACTATTAGATGTAACGTATAAGAGTGTAAACAATTTCCTTGCAAAAAAGATTATTTAATTTTAAATGTAAATTCTTTAACAAGTACAAATATAAATGTGTGATATCTTTGGTTGTAGAGTAGTTTGTTTCGCCGTTTCTTCTTTTGACTGGCTAGATTTGGAGTTTATGGGAGCAGGAGAAAAGCTTGATCATAGTAAAATATTTTAATATTAATAAATGATAGCATTGTAATAAATATATTTTTAACGAAGCTATGTAAAAATGTATAAAATACATAATAATAAAAACTATTTATGTAAGTAAGTAAGTTTTAAACATTTGCACACCAAGATTTGGTGGAATGTGTTACGAGTAATACGAATAAATATTTTGTGACGAATTTTAGACGCACATTCCTCAAATTTTTAAATTTCATTTAGACGACAAGGAACTTCTCCATTCTCACACAAAATACTTAAAAGACAAGTGCTGTTCCTGGAGAAAGTTTAGTTACAAGTATTTTACATCGAGTTACAACATTCAATTTGCAATAGCATTACGAGTATCGGTTAAACTATAGATTCCTGCCGGCATGCTGTCAGTACTAGCTAAGTATATTCCGCTTCGAAGGTTATTCCGATAAACTTATTCAAACAAGAAGCTTAACATCCTAGCTTCTAGTTGGAAATACCCTATTAACATCCTTGGCGTCTAACGTTTATTTTTCACCATAAGGAAGCTCGTCATTTCATTTGACTTTGAATCCCATAAAACAAATAAAAAGCACATATAGGATATATCGACCCCTAACCCTCCGATGCGTCAAGGGGCGAAATTTATAGATTTTGTTCAAAAACATTTTGGATCTCTAGACCGGATATAAATGACCCATGTATGTTTTTGCTTCAAAAATAGATAGCAATACATCATGTTGATGTTCAAAACACAGCTCGGACAAAAGTTTTATGAACCGAAAAGTAATCGGTGTGATGCAACAATAGATTTATTGTCGTGTCGCATGACGTCGTGTGCGAACTCCGCCATATTGGACTTATATGAATCGGATATTGTGGCTTGATTCTGTTAATTAAGTGTTATGGAAGTCCAGTCTAACCTAACCTAACCGTCTTATTATTAAACATGTTGTAAAGTACTCCAAGATTCAACCTGGTATTATTGACTACTAGCTGTTCCGGCGAACTTTGTTCCGTCCGTTCAGTATTACAATGTCATTTTTCGAACTTAGTTCCGCCCGGTCAGTTTGTATGGAAAAATTAAAATGTCGTTTTTCCTAGTTTCCTCTGTGTTGTAAGGGATAAAATGTAGCCCATGCCCTTTTGCGGGTCTAAGCTTCCTCTCTATCAATTTTTAGGCTAATCGGTTGAACTATCGCAACTAATTCATCTTTCATATATTTTTTGTTTTTATTGTTTTTAAGGTGCGCTATTCGGAGCGCAGACAAATCCAACAAATCAAAAACCATGAAAATTGATCCAGCAGATCTCGAGTTATAAGTGCTGTAACAAACCTGACTTTATTTTACGTATATATTACAATGTGATACAGACTATAATATGAACCTAATTTTACTCCTACGTTAATCCGTACTTATTAATAAGACGGTACAAGTTTGGTGGGTGATGTGGCCGGTAAACTAACGCAAGTGCCTTAGTGCTTGAAGTTGGGGCAACTCGCCTTTGACGTCTGTAGTACGTATTTAATTTTAATCTTTAACTTCAAAAATATCTGCTTATTATCAAACTTACAACAAAATAAATTTATTCTTGTATCTATTTAAGTATATGACATAGTATCGTTGACTAGCACTTATAACACAAATATATGATTTGATTACTTTGGAATTCAATTTTACGCAGATATTTTTGTCCAGAAATATTTATTTTAGTAGGTATATTAGTTATACTCAACAAATTCAATTACGTAACAAACTCAATTGGTTTTTTCAAGATTTTCTTTTGGTCTCCTTTTGATTTTTTTTCAATTAACTTTTAGTTTATAACGTTTTAAGTAAAACTATACCATTGATTGTTATGAACGTTACAAGTTGCGGAATTTCAGCATTTGATAATTTTAAACCGATTTTTTATAGGTCTTACAGATTAAATGTGAAACTTTGTGTTTCCTATATAAAATATAGGAAACACAAAGTTTTGAAAGAGTTTCGAACCTTGAGAGGACGTAATATCAAGGGAGGATGAAATCTCTCAATCTCAGTGCAAGGGCCATCAATTAAGGATATAACCCTATCGTTCGTCTAACGTTGCGGTTTTGAAAGGGGCCGGTGGGATCAAATCATGAACCTCTTGAGAAAACTCATCTTACGAAAAGGTATCCTACTAATGTGCTACTCTCAACCATTGTAACATTTTGTTTGAACCTGTCCCAAAATTGTTCTCCATGAATTCAATATTATCCTCTACAAACGCTTGCTTTTGCATTATAATTGAAAGCCTGAAGATGCCTCGAAATGAATGAGAAACTTTTTTTGTGTTTGCGCTTTGCGCTGTGTAGTGGGTGCTGCCTGGCCTGTGTAATATTATTTTCTAAGCTGACCTTTGTAGTTGGTAACTACACTGGCCAGCAATAAAAAATAAATAAATTCTTTTTCAAAAATATTTTTAAAATGAAGAACCAAAATTCTTTTCGATTTGAGTCTGCTACATGTTCTGACACGGTCTACTTCTAGTAATCTGTCTACTTTCTTTTGATTCCTAACATTCTTTCTAATATTCTACTACAGAGCTCTAATTCTATAAGTCGACGGAACGTCTTACTAAGACTGCTGCTTGCTGCTTGGTGTCTATTGCTCGGTGGTGGGAGCAGTGGGAGCAGTAGGAGTCCCGGTAGCCCAACCGCCGAAGACTACAGCAGCAGTCCTTCGAGTTCCGTCGACAAGACCACCGTATCCCACGACCCTTCCTTTTTAATCCGGCAGAACTTTTATGCACATACTTTTTTTTGTATGGACTTTATTTTACTAGTGTTTCTTTTATTATAATGTTCTTGTTTACATTTTTTTTAATTATTTTTATGCCAACGGGATTCCATGTTCTTAATATGTCTGTTGGTTTGTTTATCTTCTGTTAACATAGTGGTGGGTGGTAGCTAAGCCACCCCCACTACGTTACACCTGGTTATAGATGTAAGGAGCTTAGCTGGTTTCCATGGTATTTTATTGATATGAGTTCTTAGGGATGTCATCCAGCTTACTTTTACCTTTTGACTACTTAGAGAAATTACAAAATATGACATTGAAATCAGCAAAACAATTTCCTATTAGAAAAATACGATTACAGACGAGTGGAAAAAAAATCTTCACGATTAAGAAACAAACACATACATATTCTCAATTATGTCGGTGATAGATAAAAACTATGAGGTTCCACTGTTTTACATTTCTATAATCTTCTATAATCAAGACAGGTACTATAAAATATTTGGGATTTATAATCGACAAAAAACTTAACTTTCGGGAACACATTAATTACACTTCAAACAAAATTAGGAAACTAGCACATATTTTTAAGCAGCTACGAAATTTAAAAAACAAAATAATAATTAAAAATGTTTATTTTGCATTATGTCAATCTATACTGTCTTATGGCATCTTAATATGGGGTGGAGCTGCAAAAATACACATGATTCATTTGGAAAGAGCGCAAAGATTAATTCTTAAAATAATGTTAAAGAAGCCACCATTATACAGCACTGATTTGATATATAGCGAAATTTCTGTGTTAACAGTAAGACATACAACAGTACATACAATCAGTTTTATTGAAAAAAACATTCATCCTTGCAGTATAACAAAGAAAGTGATATATTCAATACTCGTCGATCCTTTAACGTATGACCTGTGCTGAAATCTCGTACATCCTGGGCTCGAAAATTTTACATATTTTACTGTTGTAAGATCGTAAGGTATATCAAATAAACTGTATCGTATCTATCCTATGAATTTAAGACATTGCAAAAAGGTAATTCTCTCATGGTTACTTTCTCTTAAATATCACGAAACCGAGAATCTAATTTACAATCAGAATCAGTAATAAAAGGAAACATTGAGCTGGTACACGGCCATGTAATTAGATTAACCTATAATGAAAGTATTTATTTTTTAAAAAATGTATTTTATATTTATCCCAAATTTACAAGTTTATTTATGATTGACATACACACACACACACGCATAAAAATACATACGAACACTTATATACACAAACTCACTCACACACACACACACAAGCCTAGACACTGGTGCGCAAAAGTTTTTTTCTATGGTATACATGCATGTACTTACGAGTATGATAATTAATATTTCAAAAAATGTAACTTTGGTGATAAGGGGTGGTGGCCAGGAGATCCATGCTACGGGGTTTACTCAGTTTGGACTCCTGTCTCCCTTTACAATACTGTTTTATTTAAGTTACACTTTGTTTTAGGCCGCTTCTTTTGTGGGAGAAAATAATAAAGATTATTATTATTATTATATTTATAAAAGTTTATCTTCTGCTCTTCCATACACACATTTTTTAAGAAGACTGGAAGTCAAATATACAGAGGAATTTCTAGTTGGTAAGAAATTCACAAATTGTGATAATGTTGCGATCAAAAGCTAATTAATTTACCAGATCTCCAAACTAGGACACTACAGAAGCTAGCGCAGCTGTTGTTATGAATATGTGAATTTTTGTAATATGAAATACTCTTAAATTTTTTTTACTATGAATTTCTAAATTTTTTTTCATTATACATTTAAAGATCATCGTATTTGTATCTTATTATTTCACCCTACATATTCGTATCACAAAGCCTATTTGAAGTGAAATTTCAATCTATTGATAACTGGAACAATCGTGCCGTCTGGATGTTTATGCTAGCTACAATCCAATATGTCTCAGTTGATTTTAGCTCAAAGATATTGGGTCTATTGAGTCCATGCTGCTAATTACATTGTCATGCAGACGATAGGCAAATTACTTGGCGTAATAAGCATAGCCCTGCTGCTGATGTAATGGATTTTCGTCTATTTATAGATTTGTGATAATAAAGTAAAGCAGCTGTTGGCATTTTGCCTCACTATTACAGTTATGAACCTTTTAAAGAATTGAGTTTAATAATAACCAATCCTTTTCAAAGTAGACCTGAGATCTAGATCTAGACTCTAGATTTATTTCTATGTCAAAATTTAGCACAATTTATGTACATAGTTATTTTGAAGTAAAAACAGAAAACAACATGAACATTTTCCATTTTTTTATGGACCTTAAATAAAGGTGTTGGTTTTAGACAGGTTTTGGTACATCTAATAAAAGATACCCACAAAAAAATGTTCCAAAGTGGTTTCCAATTTTATTTTTGATTTATCATTTGAATAATTTCGTATGAAATATTTTTCTAGTTTAAACGATTCTAAAAAAGGAGGAGGTTCTTAATCCGACTGTATGTTGTTTTTTTGCATGACTGCAATATCGCGATTACTCGGCGAAACAACGAACATATTTTTATAGTTCGTTTTTTTGTATGCAAGTTATGAAGTTATGATCCCGAGATGATTCCATGAACAGAAATGTCATTAAGGTACTTAAATATTTAAAAAGTATCTTAACGCCCATATCTCCGAAGAGGTAGGCAGAGGCACAACCAGGGTACCCACGACTAGCCGAAGATACTAAGTCCTAAAATGTGATAGGTGGCAAGCTTATCGCCAACCGGGCACGTATCCTATCCCGAGCAACATTTTTTTCTTAGAAATTTGGAAAACCCCAATTTTCTTTTGTTGCCCAACCCGGGATTCGAACCCAGGACCTCATGTAGTCAAGTCCAACAACTGAACCGCTAGACCACAGAGGCGATTTATGGATATAATATTTATGGATTATTAAAAATATTTATAGTATAGCTTCAGGGATATGCGCTTGAAGATACTTTTTGGATTGAAGCACTTGTAGGATGTCACTAAAATTATAAGGGGACAATCTAAAATTAGTTACTATTAAAAAATATCAAATCACGATGTGATTATGATATTAAATTGTTTTTTTTTAATTAAATTAAATGAGAATTATTTATTTGCAGGATTTTGTGTGTTGAGAAGTTATACTAAAATTCCAACAAATACCACATTGTGGTGTGCAAATGTTTAATTAATAATTATATTAATGAAATATTGTTATATTAAATATAGTACTATTTTATATTTAAAACAAGCTTAATTATTTTTTAATTTTATTTCTTTATACCATACACTACCACATTTCCCGCGCTAGTCAGTCGAGAACATGGAAAAACAAATTTCTCTGCAACCATGACTTCTTCAATTATGTTAAGTTTAAAACTAAAATCATTTCGCTTATTACATTTTATCTTCAAAAAAAAAACGTTGACTATAAGATGTTTTATCTAATAGTAAAACAAATTTGTTTTCTAAGTCAATATTAGGTCAACTTATGGTAAAACAATGCACTTTTGTTATAAACACTATGTTAATTGCGCTTTACTTAAACAATGTTAGGAACCGAATCCTTTTACAAAAGTAAGTTTACCAACTACCTTGTATTCTAAATAGTAAGATGGTAATAGCAGTTTTCTCCATGTTGTTCCATGTTGGACCGGCTGATGGCAGATGACTATAGGAAAATGGGTAATCTATATAAAAAATCAATTGCTGTTCGTTAGTCTCGCTAAAACTTGAGAACGGCTAAACCAATTTTGCTAATTTTGGTTTTGAATTATTTGTTTAAGTCCAGGCAAGGTTTAAAAGATAAGAAAAAGGGGAAGGTGCAAGGAAACTAGGAAAAACAACATTTTATTTTTTCCCATACAAACTGAACGGGTGGAACGAAGTTCGCCGGGACAGCTAGTTATTAATAAAACAACTGCTTGTACAGTACAGTGCCGTAACTTACCGGTTGAGGATCCACCTCATCACCATTTGTGTTGAAAACTGACACTGTTAAGTTCCGGTCTTGATGAGTAACTGGACGATAGAGACGGACTGGACGGTAGAGGCAGATAATTTAGCACATATATCTTTCAGCAACTTTTGTTGCAAAGCTAAGTAAAATTGTGTGTGTTCTCATTTCGCGCAGTCGGTTTAATAGTAATCTGTTTAATATTAGAATGACTAACTTATAAGTTGTCTAAGTATATATTAGTAGAATAGCGAACTAATGGCCATAATAAACTAACGTTTCGTAGTATTAACCAAACCGTATTTACTATTATTGCTAAATTAACCGCGCCATCTGTTTACGATAGTGAATTGATGATAAACGTAATAGTCTGGACTCCATTCAATCAAGGCATCTAAGCCTTTGGGTGCTTTGATGCAGTGTACCGTAAGTCAATTAGGTTATTTTAATCCAGTACTATGGACACTCGATTACAATTCTAGATCGATATCGAAATCAATATTTTTGATATTAGATTAACGGCTATTGTACCATCCCGGCTACGTTGGCGTAAAGCAGCAGGAATAGATAAGGCAGTGTTACCAAAGATGTAAATAACGAAGCTGCATTGGCACTATTACAAATATCGCCTCTGTGGTCTAGCGGTTCAGTTGTTGGACTTGACTGCATGGGGTTCCGGGTTCGAATCCCGGGTCGGGCAACAAAAAGAAAATTGGGTTTTTCCAATTTTCTAATAAAAAAAATGTTGCTCGAGAAATGTGCCCGGTTGACGATAGGCTTGCCACCTCTCACATTGTGGGACTGAGTGTATTCGGCTAGTCGTGGGTGCCCTGGTTCAGCCTCTGCCTACCTCTTCGGGGATATGGGCGTGAAGATACTTTAACTTTTTCTGCATAGGCAATATTACAAACTATGTAATATTATAGTTTGTATATTCTACACCTGTTATCGTCGGCGCTTGGTGGAATTCCATTGTAAAGACACTTTTTTTTGAGAAACGCTTGTAATTTTCCACAATACATTTTATCTATTACTTTATGATACGCGATAGCCACCCGGTTTCACTTTTTGAAGCATCATAAAGTGTAAAAGTACAAGTGTTTGCACAAGAAGGTGCGTATATTATTATTTGTATTTAACTTGGACAAATATTTACACATTCTTTTATTAGCATTTCTAAAAGTTTAATGATAACATTCCTCGAATTAAAGTTTTTACATTTTTTGAGAAGAATCAAGATCAATTGTGATTGAATAGATTATATGAATTCTTCTAAACCAAAAATTTCATTATTTGCTTATAACGAAGACGGTGGACAATAAACGAATTTTGTTAAAACACACTTACAATTTTAGTTTATTTTTAAGTTAAAACGGGAACTTTCTTGCTCGAGGGGGGATAAAGGGCTATTGCACTATGTACTTACATCTATCGTTTGCCCTTTATCGTATCGGGAATCCTTTTTAAGTTTTATTGGCACGCACATTTTATCAACTTAGTTTTATTATATTATGTATAATGATAATGATTATTTATTATTAAAGTGTGTAGATGTTATATACTTATATGATAATTTTAAGATTCAATTTTGAGCTTAACAACAAATATTTGACAAAAAACTAGGCAAATACTGCACCTTCAAACTTCGCCCGCCGCTGAAATTACTGTTGTCAGTTGTGATACTTAGCTTAGAATCCTCGATCTACTTTGTTGTCAGATACTGTGTAATGCTATGGATTAGATTTTTTTCCTTTTAATAAATTGTTCACTTAGTGAAAGAAAAGTGCTAAAATTAAAATGATTAAACGTTAAATAATTTCAAATGCTTATGTATAGATTTTTATCGCTTAAATTTGGGTACAAACTCATATAGGTATTTTTTGTACTCTTCAAATGTTCTAATGTTATATTTGTTTATATCTAGCTGCATGCTGGGGAGTTTGTTTCGCCGTTTCTTCTCCTGTCTGGCTAGGTTTGGAATCGGTGGTAGTTTACGGTAGACAGGGTTAAATTTATTAACATTTTAAAATTGTAATTTATAATTCAGCTAGTAATGAATATAAAACTATTTTTTGTATGAACATTAAAACATTGTGTCAAATTTAAATAATTACTTTTAAAAATATCAAAATATTTGCACACCACAATGTGGTAGAATATGTTGGAAAATTTAAATAATTTTATAACAACTTCAACAAGCATATTCCGCAAATAAATATATTTTCTTTCTTTCTTTTCTTTCACATACAGAATTAGTATTTAATTAAATATATTAAATTCAATAAAAAATACTAACTAATTTACACATTGTAGTTTTAAAAATAAAAAGCGACTTTATTCAACAATGAACTTGTCCTACATAACTTTGCCTTTATGTAACGACAAATTTTATTTACAAAACTACTATTAGAATTTGAACTGGTAACAAAGACGCTGATTGTTGTATAGATTTTTGTCACTTTAATTAGATAACAGATAGTTAGATTTTACTTACAAGATTTAAGAAAAGCTCTCAAAGTTAGAAACAAAAGTGCTAACTATTCTCTTTCGTTAATTTTTCAATTTAATAACGACTAAGTATATGATAAGTACTAGGTTTTTTAATTCAAACACATGGAAAATACAGAAGTTCCAAATTCGATAACAAAAACGCTGATTATTCCGTAGATTGTTATCGGTAAAATTCGAGAATCATTAGTAACAAATTGATCCCTAATGTGAACTGTCGGTCAAACCCTTATCTTGACTGACATGTCCCTAAGTAGGCCTTCAAATTGCTCTTCAGGGAGACCATTTAGTGTGACCGACGTGTGAGTATACGGACGAAAATGTACTTACTGATTTTTTATTGTATTTTATCCTTGAAAAATAAATCTCTGATAAAAAATAAAACAAACTAGTGGCAAAGTGCTGGCACCACCGACTACTAACATCCTGGGCTTTACCGTCAGTTTTCATTATTGTTGTGTTCCATGTTAAACGATTAGCTAAGAAAAAGCTCTCAAAGTTAGAAACAAAAGTGCTAACTATTCTCTTTCGTTATTTTTTCAATTTAATAACAACTAAGTATATGATAAGTACTAGGTTTTTTAATTCAAACACATGGGAAATACAGAAGTTCCAAATTCGATAGCAAAAACGCTGATTATTCCGTAGATTGTTATCGGTAAAATTCGAGAACCATTAGTAACAAATTGATCCATAATGTGAACTGTCGGTCAAACCGTTATCTTGACTGACATGTCCCTAAGTAGGCCTTCAAATTGCTCTTCAGGGAGACCATTTAGTGTGACCGACATGTGAGTATACGGACGGAAATTTACTTACTGATTGTTTTTGTATTTTATTCTTAAAAAAATAACTTTTTGATGAAAAATAAAATAAAACTAGTGTCAAAGTGTTTGGACTGGCACCATCGAATATTAACTTCCTGGGGCATACCATGAATGTTCACTATTGTTGTTGTGTTCCATGTTAAATGATTACGGTAGCTTCTAGATATGCATTATCTATTCTTCTTGATCTTGACCATAAGATACTCATAGCACTAGTAGCAGTTGTTGCGTCTCTAGACAAAGAGTATCTTTTAATACTAGGAGAGCCACTTGCTTGTTTTCTATCATTTGACATAAAAACAAGCAGAAAATTGACACCAAAGATGGTAATGTTGCGTTGTCAACCCGCGGTTAGGATTTGAGTCTTTTACGTAAGTAGCTTAATATGTCACCCTTCCTTGCAAAACAGTAGACTGGTATGATAAAAACTAATCGTTCAAAAAGCAATAACTAAAAATATTACACGTTAGTAGGAAGCACATTTGTGTAGTTGTATTCGTAAATTGGCTTTTACATTGGTTTCATGTTAAACAATGAATTATTTTCTCAAATAATTTATCTTCTTTCGTACTATAATAACCAATATTTATGGCAAATCAATACGCTTTTTTTAATTGACTTTAAAAAGGAGGAAGTCTTCAATTCATTGACTACATGTTTTTTCGTATGTTTGTTTCTCGATTAATTAGCCAACTTTCTAGTTTACTAGTTCTTTTTAAGAATGCAGATTCCAAGGTCACGGTAATATTATCTATACAGTATTCCAACTTCATATAAACGGACGACGCGCGAGCTATACCTACGCGTTCGGATCAGGGCATGCACGCGGCATGCTACAGTCGCGGGTGTACCGCAGTGCCAAACGGATGATATGCTGGTTTTTAATCAGTAATTGCTCGAATTTTTACTCGAAATAAGTACAAGTAGCAAGACGCAAATATTTTTCGGTCACTAAGTCAAACAATGTGATAGGTGGCATGCCTATCGCCAACCGGGCACATTTCCAATCCCAACCATTTTTTTTTTATTAGAAAATTGGAAAAATCGAATTTTTCTTTTTGTTGGCCTATCCGGGATTCGAACCCGGGACCTCATGTAGTCAAGTCCAACACCCGGCCGCTAGACCATAGAGGTGACAAAATTATTTATTTTTTTATTATATTTATTTTTATATTTTATTTATTTATATTAATATATATTATTTATTTTACATTGTGGCAAATGGTAATCAAAATTTAAATATAGGTTTTGTATTAATATTTTAACCTTTTCAATTTATTAATATACTTATATGAAAACTTACACATTGTTATAGAGAAGCGGTCACACCCAAATAAATCTTTACAACGTTTTTGCTTTTACAATGTGTTTTAATGTCAATAATAAGAATAAACATAAAATAAAATGTCAAAACTTATTAAAACACCTAAATTTGTTTTTTTTTATGCTATAGGAAGGCAAACAAGCTGCCAGATTTCCTGATGGTAAGAAATTCACGCCGCCTAGAGACACCAAAGATGGTAATGGTGCGTTGCCAACCTGAGCTCAGGATGTTAGGCCTCGAGCAAAAGTACGTTTACCGGCTACCTTACCCTCCGAACCGGAACACGTCATGACGTTATGGCGGCAGGAATAGGTTAGGCGGTGGTGCCAATGTGGTGTATTTTAATAATAAATGTTTAACACATTTCATTTAATTTACGGTAGTCTCACCGCTCAAGTTAGGTTAATAACTGTTTTGGACTTAAAAGAGTCTAAGTAATCTATTAAAATTCAAATTACTAATATTCGAATACAAATATAATAATCGCCTCTGTGGTCTATCGTCCAGGTGTTAGACTTGACTGCATGAGGTCACGGGCTCGAATCATGGGTCGGGCAACAAAGAAGAAAATTTGGTTTTCCAATTTTCTAATAAAAAAAAAACGTTGCTCGGGATTGGACATATTATGCCCGATTGGTGATAGTGTTTACGGATGGCCTGGTTGGGCCTCTATCTACCTCTTAAGAGATATGGGCGTGAAGATACTTAAAATTGTTGTTTGTATTATCTTCAGTACAAAGACATAGAAATTTTACGATTTAATAATATGTATAGATATATATATTCATTTCGTTTACATTTGTGTACAAAACGCGACCTTTTCACTATCTTATTACAAGCAAGGATGTCGATTTATCTACAAAACCGTCGTTGGTCCCTACGTTCATACATTTTCACATTATGTTCCCGGGACGCGAAACACGGGTTCCAAAGTACCCAGAAACAAATTCTGATATAATAAGATGTATACAGATCTTTTTAAGATAAAAAAAGGTTCTTACGATGTTTCAGCTACACATCGTAATGCTTGGGGCGTGTTTCTAGTATATGTTTAAAATAAGTGATATCATTTGGTAGATTTGCCTCCAAAAAAATGTGCTTTTGAATATTAGTCATTATTTCAGATAAGTTATGCTTAAATTAGAATTTTTTAATGAACCCTCGAGAAATCCTATATGTAATATCTCTGCATCAAAATTTACACACACACCCCTGGTGTTTTGTGTGTGTGTGTGAGTGTGTGTGTGTGTGACAAAACATAAATCACAGGTAATAGTATAAGTATTTGACTTTTTACTTCAGATACGAAACTCGCTAGATGATTTTATAAAAACCTTTTTATTACAGTGGTTTCACAGTGTTGATGTATTTAAATCTCTGTATTACATACTCTCACACTTTTAACCTTGTTTGTCTAAGGAAAGATACCAAGATTCGCAGGTAATTGCTTGTTTACGTACACCCCTCGTGCTACTTGAACATGACATTAAGTATCAAATACTACGAGTAGTAGTATCAAGATTTTTGTAGGCCTTGCTGGCTTCCCCCACATTCATTACTCTATTCATACGATATAACCCAGGAGAAATGTTAATCTAGGTCTCCTCGGGTATCTACATTTGCATTAGCGTTGTATATAAAAGTATATAAAACAAAAATCAAATCCTATTATATTAATATCATAAATGCGAAAGTTTCTCTTTTTGTTTCTTTGTTTGTTACTCCTTCACGTAAAAACCACTAAGGGCCACTTGCACATTCCCGGGTTACATTTGACATTGAGTTAAACTGTCAAATATAAGGTGATTTAACTCGAGTTAGACGTTAACTCAGTGTTAAATGCTTAAACCAGGAACGTGCACGTGGCCCTAAGTCGATTTTCATGAATTTTCGCACTCACGTAGAAAATAACTTAGATTACCACTTAGGATAGTTTTTAACCCGAAATAGCGTTCCTGTGTGACTACACGGGCAATAGTTAGTATTCAATAAAATTTAAATAATTAATTACAATAAAAAACCTCGAATAATTGGATTTAACTTTGCTTGAACACTCTAATCCTTTGAGCTATTGATGAATTAACGGGTTCACGTGAAAAGGCTAAGCTGCAGGCAACACTAGTTGCAGATAAAATTTTATAATTAACATAATTTTCGATGATCTTCAGTTATCTTCGTACTTTTACAGTGCCTTACAAGAGAATTCATCACAAAGATACGAAGTCCTATGTGAGGTGTAATTTTTTCGCGAAGATTTGTAGATAAAGTAGATGTGTAGTACATGGCATTTACATATTTTACAGCACAATAATTAAATTTCATTGTTATCCTTTATTTTTTCAATCTAAAACATTTAAGAACTAGTAAATATGGGAACCAATCTAACCTTCAATATTGCTGATCCAGGACGAATGAGTTTCAATGTCTGTGTAATAAAATGCTAACGTACGCATGGCAACGCGTATCACAATGCTTGGAACTGTATTATTAAATATTATTTAATTTTTATTCCATTTCTATGATGATGTATTCCAAATAGTATGAAAACGCATGAAATATTTATTTTATCAGGTTTATTTTAGTTCTATTTTAGTTCTAAAATAATCATTTCGATTTCGGTATACTTTTACACAAACGTGTATTCTTTAAATGCGCATATATACCTACCTAGAAGCACGTAAGAGGCTTATGTTAGTTGTATTGTTATTAACACAGTGATTTTTGCTTTGTTTGCCTTTTGATTTTTGCCTTTCTTCTTTCTACCTCTTTAAAGTCAGAGCTTTTTAAATTACTATTTTTCTAGTGGTCGCCCATTGGTCGAAATTCGACCATAATAAATTTTAACAGCTTTTTGATAAGAACGCCATCTTCATTTCTTAAGACCAACCACTTTGTTTTCAAACTTTTTAGTGCGCCATCTGTGATCTTTTGTAGTTATAATCAATTTTTTTTTGTGTGTCAAATGCATTGTAGTGTGGGTAATGTTTTATTTATTGATTTAATATACTTTATAAGCATTATTATTGAAAAACATTAGCGTTCTGCACTTCTCGTACACATATACTATAAGTGTGTTAAATTTTATGCTCCTGCTTCCACGCAAATTTCGTAAAAGGGATTCAAAGTTTTNNNNTTTTTGAATCACTTATTAATATATAGATTATTTTATTTATTATTTTAATATTTAATATTTTAAGCCATAAACTTAAGAGCAGTAAAATGAAAAAAGCGACTGCAATTTCAATGAGTAAGTCATTTAGGTGCGCAAAAATAAAATATTTTCTTATTGATCTCTGGAATTCTACCAATAGATTTAGACATGGTGGCTATGGGCTCCCTTGGAAGTACGCTCTTTTAAGTAAAAAATAAATAAAATCAGTTCTGTAATGACATAGAAATCGATTAGCATAGATGAAAAGAATATAAGAGTGAACCAATTATAATAAGTTTTAGCATACAATAAAAATAACTACGTTATTAAAAACCGACTTCAAAATTTAAAAGTAAAAAATTATAAAGATTTAATATTAATTCTATAATACCTATTATTTATAATATATGCCATTTACTAATAGGTTTGATAGCTGTGCCAAGCCTTAAACTAATAATTACATTATAAGTAAGTATAAAATTGGCACTGACTTCAAAATTTTTAGTAAATGGCACATATAAATAATAATAAATAATTAGTATTCAATCTTTATTAGTTTTTACCTTTTAGTTTTAAAGTCTGTTTTTGTTAACGTAGTTATTTTTATTTTATACTTTTTAGTTTGTTACTGATATGATTTAATTTAATAAAAGTAAAATGTAAAAAGATAAGTAAAAAGTAAAAGTAAAAAAAA
>NJDD01000546.1:6271-25301 GCA_002245505.1 Calephelis nemesis
GCTGGCCGCCGCGCCGCCGCTGGCGCACGCGCTCGCACACGCCGACGGTGAGCTCGCACACCCGGCACACCCCACACGCTATACCGCTGTGGTAGAATACAGAACAATAAAAAAACACCAAATATTTCAATTGTAAGCTAAGCAAATGTTCTGTCTGGGTTGCAGGAATTCAGCATTTCTCGTCGCAAGTTCCCAATATAATTTGGCCGTTTGAATTTAATTTTCTATACCGTCTATGACAACACCGTCACACTGTAACAGTGTCACATATTTTAAATCTTTCCCAATCTGCAATTTCTTTTGAACATTTACTAAAAAATATATTTAAAATTATAACTTACCAAACAACAAATCAATTATTGTGCAGACAATGACAGGAATAAGTAAGATTGTTGTACCAACTCTCGTCAACAAGCGAATGTCTCTCAGTTTCACAGTTGTGTTGTAGACCTTTTTTCCTTTTTTTCTAAGAGGTATATCAGTTGAAACAACACCTACATAAAATATGAATGCACAACAATACACCCATAATTTCCTTAATTTATAATACACGGTACACCAACGATTTGATTTTGTGTAATCGTTTTAGTTTCAGACGATTACACTCTGTCTCGCGCCATGACACTGTCCGTACGTCGGTCGGAGACAGACTCGGAGTCGAGCGGCTCACCGTGCGCCGAGTGCACCTCCAGTAGCTCCTACCGACTGCCGAGGGCACCCAGCAAGGGTACAACATAGTATTATTATTTACATGCTTATAATTTGGCTCGGTCATGATGAAATTAACATTTACAATGTAACCTGACATGCAGGTGGCGTAGCGGAGTTCCGTTCGGTCGGGGCGACGGACTCGAGCGCGGAGTCGTGCGGCTCCGGTCCGCGGCCCCGGCGCCGGCCGCGCCGCGCGCCGCACCCACACTCCCAGCCCCCACATCCCCACAACAGGTACACAGTGCGGTAGGGTGTAGCAGAGTCATGCAACTCCCACATGCCAGCCGCCACAAAAGATAGGTGCGCTATGTCAAGCGGCTCGGGCCCGTGCCACGTACCGCAAACACATACCCCGACGGTTGCATGTCGTTATAAGTTGTATTTTGATCTGCTGGAGCTGCCGGCTTGAATGCAAAGTTCTTCACCCTGTAGATACACTTGTACGGCTAATGCTGCAACTACTATTTATAAGCTATTTATCTATACCTACTTTCGCGTAAATGCCAATAAGTTTGTTTAATTTCTTTTTTATATGACGATGCACTTAAGTTATTCGCTCTTTTTCGTTTTTACTTGAAACCATATTGCAACATTTCCATGCACAAGGGTTGAGTCTTTGGTACCCTGTTGTGATCATGTAACAGTACGCGCGACATCTAGGCTGCATTTCATGAAATAAATTCAAAGACGTCCTTTTGTCCCAAAGTTTCAAATTTAAGAGTACTTAGAGATTTAAATAGATGGCGCAATAGCTAACTTAAACTTTAAATAGTTTTAGCGTTGGCATCTAGATGTCGCTTTTTGAACTTCAATTTGAAATTAAGTTTGTCTCGGCTTGATTGTTAAGGTTACTGAGCTTGGCTTTTTTCCAGGTACCAACCTCGCCAGGAGCACGAGCGGCGAGATTTCACAATCCACGTTTAAGTGACAATAAATACATAATCAATACGAGATAAAGGACGCTGTCCCATTTTCAAATTAAAAATATCAGCATGACAAAAATGCGCGCTACCGGCAATTCCTTTTGAAATGTAGACATAATAATGTTAATATGTCTTTTATATACTCGTATCTACGAAAACTATCGTGGACTATTTAACTACGAACGCAATAAGCAAAACATAAACAATGTGATTTTAAATCTAGTTTTGAAATTAAAAAGTAATAAAAATAATTTTAACCTACTTACATAGTAAATGTTAGGTAAATGTTTCTTAATGTTTAACTCTATGTCTAATTGCATCGTAGCTTCTGTTTCTAATTATTGTTAATGTCTTTTAGCAGTTTGTTTTTATCAATTTGTCCCTTTTTGGGACCGGCAAAGACCTTTAGGCTATACCTTTTCTTGTTATCTATATATAAACTAAAGATATAAATTTTCTTCAGTTTCTTAGTATATATTCGTAAGTCGTTATGCAAAGTCCGGCTAGTGTCTTGAGATGAGCAGTGCCTCCTTACTCAAGCTCGTTTAATGAAATTTGGAGACAATAACAAATACAAGATACACTAATTTTTTCATAAATATTTTGTTTGTGAACTTTAACTGAACAAATATAACCAATTTGCCACCTAAATTGACTAATTTAACACATCTTTGACCACCTCGTTGGACGAGGGGCTTGCGTACACGCCTAACACCTCCGAACCACCACGAGGCTCGGGTTCGATTCCCGACGGGGGCAGGTGTTTGTGTGATGAACATTTAGATGTCTACATTTCCGGGTCTGGGCATTTGTTCAAATTTATCTGGTACCAATTTAAGTATTTTCATATATTACTATCGTTAACTAACACCAATTACATAACTTAATAAATTTGCTCACTTTAGGGTTAGGACTCAATTTGTGTGACTTGTCCTTCTTTATATTTAATTTATACACGAAATTCAATTATTACAAAAAAGTGCGTCTTCTTTGTTGATAGCACCAATACTTAGCTCAGCAGTTTATAGACTGCATTCATCGTCTGACATTCGTTTTCTATTAAAAAAATGTCATTCTATTCGTAGAAAGTATAAAAAACATTTGTTAGCATAAAGGTACTTGTGATAATAGGGCGGCGTCCTACACCGTTAACTATCTTGTTTAGAGTTTAAAAGTTTTTGCGGAAGACTGGAATTACACGAGGCATAGCACGAGGCCTATTTGGATAAATGATTAGGAATAATATTTTTCAAAATTACAAATTGTAAAATTGATATTTTTTATGAAATTGATTTTAAGCGAAATGTACATAGATAAATAAATTACAGTGTTTTATCTGTACTGTACTGACTAAAGTACTATTGGAAGGAATGTTTTAAATTTGGTTATATTTCAATGCTCAATGCTGGTTCAAAATACCTGACACTGGATTCGAACGAACGAAAGAAACATTTTATTTATTTGATTGATTCGTATGGTCTTACTTCTAGATGGTCGAAGAAACTTAAGCCGGCCTTACACACTAACTAATTACTGCTTATGTTTGCTATTCAAATTTAGGAATTCAAATTTGGAATTCCTTGAGTCTAGGGCAAACGATCTGTTTTTTGTATTTGGAATTTTATAAGTATCTACAAAGACACAAGTCGTGAAAGCTTTTTTAATTGACACTTTTTTAATATCTAGCTTACGATTTAACTTTTGTCGCGTGTCACAGCCATTTATGTTCACTTAATTGATAAACATTAATTATTGTCATTAATAATTTGTATAAAATAAAAGAATGCCTTAATTTGCAAATCAGGTATTTTCATATAAGACTCCGAAATATGTAAAATAATTAATCATTGTAAATGTATAAGTGTATTTTTCCTTTGTTGGTCCGGGTCACCTGTGTAAAATAAAACGTCAACCTTTATGCTGGGCAGCTCGAAAAAAACGATTATAAGATAAATAGGGCTACCAACAAGATAACTGATAAAAAAAACAAGGTTATATATGCGTTTTTTTTGGTTGTTTTGCCTGGGGTGTTAGACCTAATGTATGTGTGTGTATGTGTGAACACCCTACACTTCAGACCGGAACATGGCATTGTCATTACGGTGGCGGGAGTAGGTAAAGCAGTTGATCCCTATAATAATTGTTATTTAAACCAGGGATTTCTAGGTAACCCGTTAAAACACGGGTATTTTTGCTAATCTACTAAATTTAATTTAAAATATGTTTCATTCGATCATCAGCTCGGTGTAGGTCGATGAAGGTTTGGATCTCTTACAATTATCTGTATTAAACTTATTGTTTCTTTGACCTCATTATACTTATTGTATAGACTTTCTATTAAATAAGGCTAGAATATTAGTTATAAAAGTAGATAAGACAACGACCTGTTGCTGCGAAAAACCTATTTGGATCACAGGGAACTGTTAGTAAAGTTATATGGGAAAAACATTTCGTCTTTGTTAACTTTATCTGACGTCAGCGATTATTATACTATCGAGTGCAAAATTCAAATCTATGACCAGCTAAATGAACATGTAACTGACGAGACCTGCTAGGTGCTTATATATTTCTGAGAAAGGCGTTCTATAATAGACTATATCTATGAAAGTATTACATAAATTACTTTCAGGTCATGTGTAACAGAGAATATAATGTGCGCAAAGTGTTAATATAAAAGAGTGGTTCCCAACTGTCTCCGCGGCTTCGTCTAAGGTTATAAACAATTCATTCCTGTATAAAGAGACTGAATATCGTATAAATTTTTGCTCAAGTTTTTGTTATGATTTTAGCTCAAATCTTGAAAAACTAGGTAGTAGTCTTTATTACAATGTAATACAGACTATAATCTTCAACTTAACTTTACTCCTACTTTAGTCCATCTTTATTAATAAAACAGTTAATCTCAATACTTTTAAATTAGTAGCATTAAATAAAACTCGATTATGAACAAGAAAATAGGACAAGAAATGTATTATTTAAAACAAGTATTGTTTGAAAAAGTATATGTACAATAGCGTTATACCGATAGCCGACTATGAAAAAATTTAGAACCTTCCTATAGTACTGATACTTGATAACCATATTATAATAATGTGACCATAATATTTTGCTATCACTAATGTAAATAAAGATTTCTTTATTCCAAATGTTGTTATTGAACAAACTTTTCATTATGTTCTACTGCATCAGTGATAGTGAATGTTTCAAAAAATGAATAATTGTAGATAAAATTTTATGATTGACATACAATTTTAGAGACAATATTGTATTTGTGTCTTAAAATGAAATTTCTTATTCGAAGTATCAAAATCAGTTACTTAAGGGTTCAAAGTACAACGGGGTAGTCTTTAGTGAAAATGTAATGTAAAAATAAAGTTTTGCTATTGAGAATTTTGAATTGTAAATAATGGATACCATTGTCAGCGAAATTCTAGTTGTACATTCGTGCATTGCATCAAATGTGAAGGCAGACGGGTGCGCTACGTTTGTCGTAGGGGGAAACGTCGTAGCTGTAAAAGTCGTAGCAGTGGCTGTGGAAAAACTGACAGCAATACATACATGCAATGGACGTGACGATTAACACACGGCACTGCGCACCGCCGAGGTAGGCGGTGAAGTAGGTCTTAAGTTACGTTGGCCTCTTATAAATCCATGGATACCTAACACACGAACTCCGCCCGACAGCGCGGTCGAGCAGTGCTCCTGCCACAACCGCTGTAGTCCGCGTTGGGGGGCGGTGCACGGGGCGCAGCATAACCGCGCGGATCGTCGTAGGTACAATACCTTGAATATCTCATTTAGAGTTCTGCTTCGTAAAAATGAATGAACACAATATCCTTTTGTGTTTTTCTTTCTACTTCATTTAAGCCATATTTTTGCTACTATTTCAGTGTTAATTTTTACCAGTGACCTTGATCAAACTGCTCACCACCGCGTTAAATCCATCCGCGTGGACAACAAACCGCCTCACTGTTACTGCAACTGCAACGCTATGAAATCCGCTTTTTTGCCTCCGCCAGCCACGACTATAAGCGGTGCCGTGTGTTAAGGGAGTGGCGTGTGTGTTAGTAAAGTCAGTCGAATGCGGGGCACGGATCGACAAATTTTGAACAGGTTATATTAACTCGTAAGTAAAAATGTTGTCTGTTTTACTTATGTAATGGCGTGATTATACTGTTGGAAATCTACGACGTTCCTCAAACGTTTTGTACGTGTAACTTCTTATTTGATATTAAACGATATGCAAGGCTAAAATATAAATAAGTTCAACAATGATTTCATTTTAATTTGTTTTCTAACAACGAATATTCAAAAGCTTTTAAAGGGTACTTTTGTGTACCTACACGTTTACATTTCTACATTAATCGTTTTTTGAATATTTCTTTTACCAGTTTTAACTATCGAATCACTGCCTTTTGTTAATGTAGGTGTTTGTAAAATAAATAAATTACCAGTTTTAAAATGTGTTTTAAATTTTATTCCTTACTAATCACTAGTATCAAACATATCAAACATATGATGACAACCTCTTGAAAATCTGTTTAAGAGTTTTAAAATACATTTAGAATTATGCAGGGTTACTTTGAAAGGACAAGTCAAATTTTAATGTAAGGAGGATAATATAGAGATTAATTTTGTAAAGATTCATTTCAAACAGTCCACAAAAATGCTTTACTTGTTGTCACGCAATGTACGTGTCATGACATCACGAACCTGCGAATGTGACTGCGATCGGTGAGAACGTACGATGAATCCTATACCGCTCTGGACCAGCGCGTCACCTTCTCGTTGGTAGAACAAGTTACCAGACTTTAGCATTATCGAATTCTCTACCTGTCTTCGGACTTCAGATAATCCCACAACGTTCGTGCGTAACTTGTCCAAATACTTTTCCAACTCCAGGATCTTTTCATCAGCCCGGAGCATACTGTAGTTATGCGTTACCAGGGCTAGGTGGTCAGCTGGTAGCCTTAGCTCGTCCAGGGATTCTTCGCACCCCTTACTCTGCCGTTACCGAGTCCGTTAGCGTAGCTTCAGTGAAACGGAGCTACCGGAGACTGGGGCCAGGGTTTTTAAGCTATACATCTTTGGGCCATAAGCCGTAATCCCAACACCTGGCACGCGGGTTGAAGATCAACAGTAGGTATGGCGGAAGTTTATCACAAGGACGCTGCTGCCAGTCCAGCGTTAACAATTTGGCATCCATCCGTGACTTTTTATTATAATCTTCACGCCCGAAGGGGTAGGCAGAGGTACAACCAGGGCACCCACGACTTGCCGAAGACACTAAGTCCCACAATGTGATAGGTGGCAAGCCTATCGCCAACCGGGCGCATTTCCAATCCCGACCAATATTTTTTTTATTCTTTTCGTTGGCCGACCCGGGATTCGAACCCGAAACCTCATGCAGTCAAGTTCAACACCCGGACTGCTAGACCACAGATACAAGCGATTATAATCTACCTGCAAACTTGGCCATAAGTTGCGAGACTTTATACAAAACTTTGACTACTGTAATCTCTATCATTTATTACTGTAGTTTTCGTAAATGCTTTAATTCGACACGTGTAAATGTAAATTTAAGCGGGTTCAATCCTGTCCCTCGTCTCAAAAAGAATACATGTAGACATATTTAAACTATCTTCTATGCGCGTAAAACGCTAGTTGCGGCTCTCATGACCATGAGCATAGACAAGTATGGGCAGAGGGGGGCGGCCTAGAAAGCGGTCACATAGAACTGCAACTGCCCGCATGACCGAAAACTGTTTCAATAAATACCTTTTGTAACCTGATATAGTCCATGTTTTTTTTCTAACGACTGCCATCTAGCGCGAGATTAGATAACACTAACACTTTAGCGGCAGGATTATTTAAGGTATTGGTATCAGTATGCGCAGCACTCAACTGACTACTACTCAGCTGTCAGTTGCTACTCAGCTGAAAACGAAATGGTCGAAAGGTTTCACCGCACATTGAAGTCACTTGTCATTCAAACGAAGACTGGATCAAAGTTCTTCCATTTGTGTTCGTGCTTAGAGAAACGGTATCTCAAATGTAAAAATGTAATGGAAGTGTAAGTTAAACTCTTTTAAACCGCTTTCTGAACATTGGAATTAAAGGGCTATCGAGGACTTCATGATGAAGTGATTTAAAGTATTTTACGGAACCAAAAGACAAAAGAGTTGGAATAACAATGGGGGTGAAATACAAAAAAAAGGTACTTCAATATGACTTAACCGACATAATTGATGAATAGAGTGTAAAAAATTAAAACGCTCATGAAGATAAGTGGGAGCAGACGGATAATACAGAGTGTTAAAAAGAAAAGAAAATCATGAGTACGTAAGAGAGAGTTTGAGGTTTGGTCGGGAAACACGACATGGTAACAAAGAAAATGTATCTTTTTTTAAATTTTCCAATGAAATGAACAATGTTGCCTGGGATTGGATATGTGCCCCGTTGGCGCTAGGTTTGCCACTTATCACATTGTAGGACTAAGTATATTTTGCTAGTCGTGGGTAACCTGGTTATATAATTTTCTTCATATTCGTAAATACGGGCGTGAAGATACTTTTTTTTAAGAAAGAACTCAGTTAATGGAAATTTCAATAAATTCTTAACCCTCTATTGTTCGAAAGCATGAAATCAAGACATCTAAAATACATGATGTTATGGCAAATAAAAATGATTGATTGATTGGATATCGTAGTTTCTTGATTAAAGCATTATCGTCAAAACAGTAAAACCATCATGTGAGTTTCGTCACTCACATAATATCATATTTAATAGTTTTACACCTGCGCCAATAGTCGGACAACCTTTAACAGATTCGAATTAGTTACTGTGTAATATTTTGTTTTAATTGGAGTGATTTAGAACAAATATTTTGAAAACACTAAGATTAGGCAGAACCCAAATAGGTCAAAATTTTGAACGTTCAGAGGTAGGTAGCTTCCAATCTTAATAAAGGCAACTTGCTCTGTTTCATCAGGTCATGAAATAATTTGCAATATAATTATTTGTTTATTTAACGCAATAGTCTTATTTAAATTTTGCCACAAGTCTGTCTGACGTTTGAATTAATTTTACAGGATTTTATGCATTCTGCATTAACAAAAGCAAATTTAAAATAATATTTCAGCAGTTTGATTTGGAAGTAAAAGATGATGCGCTTAGAGTTTTTATTGCTTCAATTGGAATATTAGTGTAAAAATAGCTATTGCAAATTTCACCGATATTTATTAATATTATTTCACATATTGGAAACCGAGTTAAGTTAAGCTTAGTTTAGTGTAAACGAGTTACGCATTTGAGGAACACATTATTTTTGTAGGATTAATAAAATAATTGGACTATTGGTTTTTATGATTCACTAAAATAGTTATAATTTTTTATAAATGATATTTGATTATCATAAATTTTTGCTACATAACTAATTTCAATTTATTTTATTACATTAATTTGACAATTTTTTATTGTTATTTGTTTTGATTTTTCAAAGTTTGGTGTAGTAAATAATGATTGACTTGCTCTTATAGGATTTCGCGAGTTCACGCGCGGGTGTTCGCTTGGTGGGGGTAGCGCCTTTGTTGTCAAACATGTGTAGCAGGGGTGAATTAGTCAAATTTGTTCGTTTAACAGTGTAATTGAGTCTTCGTTATTACATTTGATAATTTCTAGTTGTTCTAATATATTTAATTTTAATCCTTTATTACAAGTATGGATTAGTTCCAAAGTGTGATCTACTGCCAACGTATGCCTAGTGTCTAAAAGATGTTTAGCAAAATGCGATTTATGTAGACGAATGTTTTTGACAGCCGATATGTGTTTTACAGTTTTAGTATACATACTAATAAAATATCATAACTTACTAATTTGGTACCTATTTACTTTAAAATGACAATTGTGCTAGAGAAATGAAATCCTCTAGAATTACTATCTCACATAGCACATTTTCTCTACTTTATGATGTCAGAGCAATTTGTGCTTTATTAGAGTGGATAAGCATTTAATGTCTTACTTATATAAAAAAAAACAGAAGTACTCAGTCAGTGCTTCCTCCTTCGGGAGTTTTGCGTAGACACGCATACCGTAACATGCTTACGTATTGTTGTCATAGTACAGCTGTTATTGCAATGTTTACGAAGATTTGTTTAGCAACAGATGGGTGTACACCGTAGTTATTTGTAAGAGAGCACGTTTTTTTTTTGTAAACAGTGTAGTGAGTGATTGAGTAGCGATTATGTTGTTTATTGTTATGATGAGTTTTACAACATGGTTCTTAGTATGAACTAGATCAGATATTACAGCTTTGTTTTGGTATTTCTTAGTTGGTTACTATAAAGGCTATACTTGCTACGAAGGAAAAACCTTCAAGTGTGGGCTACAAGTTCGCTGGCTTCTGCTCGGCTCGTATATGTATGCACTCGTTAATAAGGATTGTAACCGTAACATAACTGTCCTTTTATTAATATTTTAATTTTAATAAAATAGTACCTAAATTAGTTAACTAATAAACGTACTGATATCAAAAGCTAAATCCTAACCTGAAATAAAATTGTTTCATACCAATTTTGATTTATTTTCTGTTAACATTTCATTTGTGCGACAGTAAATAGATATCTTGATTTTTTTCTATCCTTAGCACGTATAAAACTCCATTATTCATTATTTCATATATGAATACAATACACTTGCATTATATATTTTTAAAAAAATAAAATTAGCCAACCGATTTTGCTCTCAGCTTGTTTAGGTTAACATTATGTTACCTTAGACCTAAAGATGGTGTAAAAGGAAAACCAGTTTGCTAATCTATTAAACTAGAAGAACGAATAATTCAATTTGAATGCTGTCAATATTACTCTTGTTTAACTTCGTATTTTTGTAACCGACCTAAGAGTGCAACATAACGACATCAACCCCAAAACTTTTTAGTTTTGGTTTTTCTTATAATTATTTTACTTTGATTTTCCATAGCTGTGAAGATGCTGTAAAAGGAGAAACTGGTTGGCTGGTTTCGTTGTTTTATAATCTTAAAAAATATTAAGTAAAACAGTGCAAGTGTATTCATATATAAAATTTTAATAAATATTACGGAAAATTCTAAAACGATATTACCTATTTTATTACTACTCTTTTAGTTTTTTATTCCATGACGCACAGCTTAGTGTGTCTTTGTGTATATGTGTGTCTGTCTATGTCAGTTTTTGTTCAGACAAAGGACTTTCAAAAGAAATTGATAGTCGCCTGTGTATTTCAAACATTAATTAAACTCACAGTAGATTATTTTATTGTTTAACTATAGTCCATTAAATCAGCTGTTCCTTTTTCACGTACATCCTGTACACGTGATAAATTATTACATACCAACATGTGTAAGAAAAGGAAGTCAAAATTAATTGCTTCAAAAATTTCAGATCAGATCAGAACTGCTGAACCGATTTGGCTAAGTTTGGTATCAAATTATTTTTTCAAGCCCAGAAAAGGTTTTAAGGTAAGAAAAGGGAAAACTGCGAGGAAAAACAATATTTTAATATTTCGCATACAAACTGAACAGGTGGAACGAAGTTTTCCGGGACAGCTAATAAAAAATAAAAATATCTTAAGCATTGCTTACCTTTTCAGTTATCTTTTCATATATTCTGTTATGTAAAGTAGGACGAAAAATTAAATTGGACGAATCATTTACAAATTTAGAGATTTGAATAGTTTGAAGAACGGTAAATATATTGTGAGAAACACGATAGTACTAGTTAAAGCAAAAGTGGTGTCAAGTTCGACATCTCGTCGCTGGACGTAAAGCGATATGACGTAATGCCGAACGGGGTTGACGCCATACTTAGGGCGGCCCTACAGATGTCACCGCTTCAACCCCGTTTGAGATCAGCTTTATGCTCAGTAAAGTGATAACGCGCTTTAGTGTGATGTGTGAAGTCTGTTTATGAGACACGTGCTTTGGAGCTAAGGATTCCGTTAACGAAACACTGCCGTAAAAGATTTTATTGTAGTGATGTGCTTTTGCACTGGATTAAATTAGTTACAAACGGATTTCTGGATTTCTGCTACAATACTTAGGTGAATGTAACAGATGTAAATAACTTGTTTTGACTATTTTGCGAGTGTTTTTGCCGTTTTACGTAAATAAAAGTAGTAGTAGGCTCAAAATCGCTGACTCTGGTAAAGTCTTTTGAAGGTTCATAAAAATAAATTTGAATTTTCTCTGGTGGAAAAGACAAGTAAGAATCTAGACTAAAACATCAAAATGAATTTAAAAAGTAAAATATTTGCACAATCATAACGTGGTAGTACTACACAGTACAAAAAAAGTCACTTTTTGTTGGCTTTTCCTAAGTATGCTTAGTTTTCAAAACTACGCAACATATTTAAATGCAGTTTTTTATATACAGACTGACTGGTGAGAATGAGATACCTTCAATACTTATGGAGAGTACTCGGTACTCGATTCTCGTTAACTTGATATAAAAAAAATAGAAGCTTAATTTTTTATCGAAATATCTCTAAAAATAAGTGAAATTTGGATATTATACTCCGTCACGTGCGGCGCGGCACACGACACGCCGCCGCCACCCCCGCCCTCCATCCCGCTACCCCGGTGTCCGCGCGGTGTCCTATTATTCCCCAGTTAAATACTGGACTCTCGGTGTACTGTGTACGAAGTTTACTAAGAAGTTATTTAATATTTCGTTTTTATGTTATTTTATTTCATGATATATGTTCGCATACTATCACGTCCTCAAATATTGAAGGTATCTCACCAGTCATCCTGTGTAGTATGACTCAAGAGGAAGGTCTACTAATTAATAAATTTACATTCGCAATCACAAAAGCACTGTATCAACTCAAATAGTCATCAATATCGTAAAATTGAAAAACGAAAATTTGTCGAAATTTCTCTCTTTAAAGCAATATAATAGATATTGACACTGAACCTGTACTGTACTATATGTTTGTTATTACATATTGATATTTTAACACTAAACAACTAATTAACATCATTAAATTAACATTAAAACACGAAGTTACTATATGGGATAGTGAAATTATTTAATCTAACGGACCCCCACACTGGACCAATTGATCTTACTAATAAGTCCGGCGCTAACTAAAATAACGACAAGTTTTGATTGGATGAAGTTTAAGACCGAAAGATTTACTCTACTTTTCTATACTGACCAGATCACTATAAATAGGAGTTATGGCAGCGTAAAATTAGTCCAACGTGGAAATTGAACCTTATTCCTAATAGGTAAGCTCTATAGAAAATTCGTTTTCATTTTTACTAGCTTGACCAGTGGTTGGAGATTTGATGCAGAAATTACCAATCAAAGGACTACAGCAGACATTTATTTTGTTCTGCCCATGGAAACAGTATTGCAAAGATGAAGATCAGATCAAGGTCAAAAAACGGAACAAGATAGGTCAAAAAAATTAAAGGAAACTAAAAATGTTCGTAGATGAGAACGCTACATTCGTAACATTACACATAGGTTCACAGTTAAACATGCACTTTTTATTCTCTGTCTTTCCCAACGTTATCGAAAAAGAGAGTAGAAATTAGTAGTAGAGAGTAGAGTATGTAAAGAAAATGAAAATAGAAAAAATTAAAGCATTTCTGGAAATATGTGGTGTCAAGCTCGTCGTTTCCATTCTAAGAAGTGATATAAAAAAACAGTGGGATCGAAAGAAAGTGTTGTTCAAAATATAATATGTAATGACATGTTCCGTTGGTTCGGTCATGTTATACGAATGACAGGTGAAAGAATAACAATACAAAAATACATTGCCAATGTGGATGGATATATTTAAGTGGGGTACCAAGATATTTTGGTTAAAACTTAGTCTTATCCTAAAGTTGATCGCCTCTGTGGTCTAGCGGTTCAGTTGTCGGACTTGACTGCGGAGGTCCTGGGTGCGATTCCCGGGTCGGGCAACAAAAAGAAAATTGGGTTTTTCAAATTTTCTCATAAAAAAAACGTTGCCCTTCAACAGTGCCCTAATACTTTACCTCAACACAACATCTTTATATGGAACAGGCACGGTTGTTCTACACATTCTTATGTTATTCAAAAAATATTGACTCAGGTAAAGTTGTCTGAGAAAAACGTGCGCGTTTACGTGCTGATTACACATACACGTTGTTCATAAGCTCAGAAAGAGGGTTAAAAGGCTTATGTTTGTCATTTATACATTACCGACGAGGCGGGAAAAGGTTGCAAATGTCAATAATATACCTACACGTTAAAAACAAAGGAATATGAAAGCGACGAACACATATTCCACGTGCTTATTAAATGGCGCGAGATATTTTAAATGTACAGTTTTGGAGAGCCAGGTTTCTTAATACAGGTATTATGTACTTAAAAGGATTTACCACAAATAAACGTTTTCTTATTTTTAATATCACAAAAAAAAATAATGCGCCTGACTGACTGGCGCTTTAATTTATCTATTAGTAGCTGAGACCCGCGCGTCATACTTCACCGGCATCATAATGTTAATTAGCGCTCTTCCGGATTTTTTTTGAAGAATAACGGTTTAAAATTTGATGAAATCGCTAAATTTGGTTTTGCCAATTTTCAAATAAAAAAAAAATTTGCTCGGGATTGGATATGTGCCCGGTTGCCGATAGGCTTGCCACCTATCACATTGTGGAACTTAGTGTCTTCGGCTAGTCGTGGGTGTCCTTGTTGTGCCTCTGCCTACCCCTTCGGGGATATGCGCGTGAAGATACTTTTAGACTATATTACATATATACATACATATCTTCACGGCAAGTACAGTACGTGATAGGCAGGGATTGCTAAAACTCACGATCCAGTCAGAACTGCCTGGTCTCCTTTACATTCATTACCCTACTATAGAACTGATGGATTACAATGTTATTTAATTAAAAACTTGATAATAAATATTTTTATATTATACCTCAAACCTGCAAACTCCACTCAATGAACGCGAACTGGCGAAATGACCATACTTAGATTGTTCATTAAGCAAGTAAGTATCTTCTCGTCCCCGAAGGGGTAAGCAGAGGCACACCCAGGGCACCCACGACTAGCCGAAGACACTAAGTCCCACAATGTGGTGAATTTAATATACAAATTTTAATGTCATAAACTTGTCATAAACGCTTGATAGCTAATAACAATTTGTGTGGGAAAAATCAAAATCAGAAAGATAGTACCTTTCTAAATCTTATTTTAAGCAAAAAAAGGATTGATGACCGATACAAAGTTTTACTCCTCTTGAGTAAGAGATTTTATCACGGATCAAGAATGTGTTAGCCAATTTTTTTGGAACCGTAAGAGACAGATAAGTTTATTAATTTATGATATTATTATGGTTTGCATTTATAATAAAGTTAAAAAGCCACCTAAATATGATCTATACACTCAAATGCTCTTGCACATTCCAGATATTATATTGTTATGAAAGTTAATTGGACAATGTATATTGAGTCATTCTACAGTTATTTCTAGACTTCAAAACATATGACAGACAAATATCTATATATTAATACGTGATGTCAAAACTTTGGACCCCTTTTTACGAAAATTGCGGGGATGCAGGAGCATAAAATTTGGCACACTTATAGTTTATGTGTAGGAGAAGTGCCGAACGCTAATATTTTTCAATAATAATGCTTATAAAGTACATCAAATCAATAAATAAAACATTACCCACACTACCATGCATTTGACACACACAAACACACACATTGATGTTAACGATAAAAGATCACAGATGGTACACTAAAAAGTTTGGAAACAAAGTAGTAGGTCTTGAGAAATGAAGATGGCCTTCTTATCAACAAGATATAAAAAATTATTATGGTCGAATTTCGACCAACGGGCGACAACTATTACAATGGAAATCTACAAAGCATATCCTATCAAATAATATAAGAATGTCAGACGAAGCATTTACGCCTTATTGCCAAATTTAGAACCGTTCCGTCAAACACTTCCCGTGTAACCCTCTAACCTCTTGACACGGGAGCGATTTAATTAAACGGAATAAAAAATGGCACCTTTCTCTAAATACAGAAGAGCAACTAACTAAATTTCATTCAGTAGATTTGGCGTCAATAACGACCGGGAAACATACACACAGAGGAGATTTTAAAAAATGCTCAAATTCTATCCATGCTGCTCATTTTTATTCTAAAATTAATGCTTTGAAATGGCAAGTGTTGTTTTCCTTGCGGTTTTTTTAACTTCACCGGACCTCGTTATTGGTCTGAGTACCAGACATTGTGAGCGAGCAAAGTGCTCAGCCCGAGACATCATTATTTATACGGATTGAACTATTTTCTGCAATGCCAGTACCAAGAGCTCGCAACGAGCATGCAAGACAACTTCGACTGGCAATCTCATCATCATTTCGTAAGCTAAGCGAAATGAATATTAGTCGCACTATGGGTATTTATTTCACTTTGAAGCATACGTGAACAGACCTAACTAACAGACCTAACAATAACGAGTTCTGGTACAACAGAGCTGATCTAATGATGGAGCTCGAAGACTTAACCCTGGAATGCCTGGTTAAACCATCGAGTTTGGACTGATTCGATTTGCCTTAAGTAGATCTGGTCTTATTTTCTGTTCTGTTCTTGTTACAAGGGCGAGATGAATGAAATTGAAAAGGGCCGATGGATCATACTTTAAAATTATTATATTAGTTATGTTTCGTAATTTCTGCAGTGCTTATAAAGTATATCAAAGAAGAGAGATGTTGTAAGATATACTTGTTTGGGAATGTGTGTTTGTGTATGGCGTTTAGAAGCAACTGGTAGAAATCTAGGGGTGTTATAAGTTTGATGTGTCTGTGTGTATGTATTTCAGTGGCAATAACTTTCGAACGGATAAATTAAAATCGATGTGGATATTTTTGTTTAAGAGCTGAAGGAGTTGAGATGATTTTTGGCTATATTATACCTCTATATGTTTCGTCGAAAGTTCATTAAAAATAATTTTATTATTATTTAAAAATAAATTTTGTTGCAAAACAGAAACACACTCTTCTACGGTTCAATTTTTTTTGAACTAGCCGACAATACAGACGTTTTCCTGACCTAAGTGTGAATTACATATTTTTATTTCATTTGAATATTTCTCTTGCTATATGTTAGTATATATAGTACAATATGAAAATGAAATTAACAAATTCATTTTTTGTATAAGGTGTATCACTAGGTATTATCTAATCAGTATTCAAAATATGCACCTCCCAGTAAATGAAGGTCACCACTGAGTAGGTATCTACATTCGTAATCTCCATAATCTGCTAAGGCAGCAGTAGTAATTGAATAACATACTCTATGTTTCATGGGTATCATGTTTTGGAAGTATGACCATATCTTTCGAGTTCTATATCATAACTTTTCAAATGCATACATTTTTATGATCGTTGTCAGCGAAGCTAAATAAATCATGCCTTACATTTTACTTTCACAGCTCCATTTTTTGGATTACTTGGAAAAAGCTTAATTTTTGTGCATTTTTACTTTTCATTTATTTTGTATATTTCTGCTTTTTGTTTGCAATCTTTTACATAAAATCAATTGCTGTTTGTTAATCTCACTAAAACTCGAGAACAGCTAGACCGATTTAACTAATATTGTTTTTGAATTATTTGTCGAAATCCGAGGAAGACTTAAAGATACGAAAAAAGAATAAACTGCAAGGAAACTAGGAAAAACAAAATTTCAAGTTTTTCGTTACAACCACTACTAATGGAACAAAGTTTGCCGTAACAGTTAGTAAAGTATTAAATAAATAAATCACAACATGACTAGGCGATACAATTTACTGTGATAATGGGTAATATAAATAGATACAAAAAAATTTATATTGTTTACATGTAAAAAGTAAGTTATGAGGTAATCATTAGGTTTACTAGTTTCTAACTAGTGTGCCTAATGTAAAATAGATACTTTTTTGGAAAGGTGACTTTATTTGGGCCTGAAGTACAGTACCAAGATGTAATGAGGGAGAAGCGGCTCCTAGTGGAAATTGTCACGCAAGATTTTAATTTAGTTTCCTTCCATACGACAAATGCCCTTATCCCTTACGCAAGAACTTCAAAAAACCGCCATTACTGCTGACAAACATAAAGTTCCAGCGTGTCAAGTTACGACGACTTTATCAGTATAGAAATAGCAATCAAAGTGCACCAACTCATTTTTTTACAGAAGGACTAAAAGGAGTGTATAACGCATGCGCTGCAAAATTGTCGGCCATTTTCGTTTGAGAGACGCACACAAATACAATCTGTCAGGATTTTCTTTAACACATTTGAAAATGTTGAAATTGTACAATATGTGCGTTAGTGTGAGTAATTACAGGTATGTGTCCGTGTGAGGGATGCTGAGTAAGGATTCCTTCATAAGGGCTGCGTAGTAAATTTGTATTTGTTCAAGATGTGTTTGACAGCTCCATGTGTTTCAGGAATACTAAGTTTAAATAGGATGCTATAAACACACCTTATATGGTCTTTATACTGTTGACCTTACGTTATTATTTAGTGTCATAATTTGTACGAATTCATATTATTTGTATAAAAAAAAAACGTAAAACATATTTTTTCGTACATTCGAGTTTAATATATTATAAGGATTTTTTTTATAAATGCCAGTTAAATAGATGTCATTATAGCCTTTCACCGATTCAGTAGAAAAGAGAGCATAATTTTTCTAAGCAATTCATAACAATATAATACGTTCTACATCACAGTTATACGTCTGATTTTTAGAAATAGCGGAAAACATAATAAAAACTAGTGTTTGCTTTCTTATATATATGTAACAAAATTGTAACTATATAAAAGAAAAGTAAAAAAAGGAAAGGAACTAAAACGTCTCTATCAATTTGATCGTGGAATGTCAACCTAGATCTCCCCGGGTCCATCTACATCCATCTACATTCGCATTGACTAGCTAATTTTTCTTTTATAGAAGCAGCGGTTTCTTATTTTAACAGAAACGTCTTTCTTATTTTAACACAAACTCTTTCATAGATTCTATACTTCTTATCGTCGGTGCTTGGTGGAATTCCATTCTTGATACAATTTATTTAGAAACACTTGTACTTTCCACAATATATTTAATTATTTTTTATTTTTATGATTTCGCCAACCGGTTTCGCTTGTATAGCGAAAGTGGAAAGTACAAGTGTTTCTAAATAAATTGCATCAAGCTCTTTCAGTTCCCTTCTTTCTCAGAGCTCACAGTTAGAAACATAGCGAGCATAGAACAACAGATTTTTGTAGCACTTTAATTTTAATCACATTTATTCTACTTTATGATTTTTCTGATGAACACAACTCGTGCTTCCGCAATACAACGGTGGGATAAGCACAGAATTATATAAAGCGAA
>NJDD01000546.1:25681-97079 GCA_002245505.1 Calephelis nemesis
AGTTAGAAACATAGCGAGCATAGAACAACAGATTTTTTGTAGAACTTTAATTTTAATCACATTACATCTACTTTCAACCTTTCTAAAAGCACTATCAAGATGTATAATTTAATTCACTGGATCCAGCACTAAATTGTCGACTCTTCCCTTCTGGCTGCAATGGCTGGTTGGCTGGATGCAATGTTAAGCCGCTTTCTTTACAGTAAAAAAAGAAGAATCTTCACGACCATATCCCCGAAGGGGTCTCTGTCTACCTCTTCGGCACAACCAGAGCATCCACGACTAGCCGAAGACTCTAAGTCACACAGTGTGATAGGTGGCAAGCCTATCGCCAACTGGGCACGTTTCAAATCCCGAGCAACTTTTTTTTATTAGAAAATTGGAAAAACCAATTTTCTTCTTGCATCCGGGATCTCATGCAGTCAAGTCCAACAACTGAACCGCCTGACCACAATCATCTTCCATAACTGTTATTAGTTTCAATGTCAATTTTAGCGTTGCTTTTGCCGCGACAAAATGGAAATTAAATAATTTAATAAATACCTAAATATTTAAAATACGGTAGGAATATCCTACTTTATTTTTTAAGAATTGATATTATGTGTCTTCGATTATTTTCACCACTAAGCACACCACAAACGCACTTAAATAGTCCTGAAATTAGGAGTTGTTCAATGTTCATTATTATCTATAATGAACATTGTTAAACATTGAAAACAATTCCCGGTCAGTCTGCACGAGGCTCAATTTTGACCTGACCTGGCTTGAGAACCGCACAGATTTAGTCGGCCTCGGGACGCCCTTGCAGGCGGATGTACCGCGACGGGATTGTCACAAACAACACAAACCTCCCTCTCACACAACCCAGGGTAAACGCCAGTGCGAAAGAAATAGTTGGAAACTGGGTACGTAGTAATTAACGATGACCTATGAACTGTAGGGTTAAAGTTCCTTCGAGTGTTCGTTAATTAATGAAATCGTGCTGTCACCGACATTGAGGACCTGGCTATCAGCTGATTTTTGACTATAATTCGATCGACAGCAACGGAGATACGCGAATCTAAACTTTATTAGTACGCTAAATAGATAAGTTGCAATTGTTGTGTTCGTGCTGGCCTGTTCTTACTTTTGTAATCAAAACCGTAAGTTCATTGCAAATGTGTTAAATTTAATTATTAAACGTTTATGATATTTGCAAAAATCACTAAAATTAGACATTAGATACTTAAAATTAAACAAAATAATTCAGATGATTTCGTTTAAATAAATATAATATATAATGAAATAAAGTGGTATATGGTAGGTATGTGTAATTATAAAATAATAACATTAAAACTTAAAGTTGGCTACGTAGTTTGTTTCATACTACAATTATAAAATGTTACTAAGGTTTACATTTATTTTACTTTTATGGTGTTATGGTTATGGAACTTGTCCCATACTTGGGATAAATTTTCCCTAATTTCTAAGAAAAGAAGAAAAAACTTAATCAGTATTCATCATAGGAGTTGAGCTCAAATCGTTAGCATTCGTCAGCTAGAGACGGACGAATGGAGATTCAAGTCCTGTTCGAATTATTTCGCTTTTTCTTTTAATTTGTGATATTTTTATTTACCGGGATATAATGCAAGGATATAAACTACCTGTAAACATTAAAATGATGAGAATAGTGATTTAAAGGATAAAATATTGTAACAGTAAGTCAAAAAATAAAAAGATGAATAAGTTACAATGACGATAACAAACTGTCTGTTTATCTGTCTGTCTGTATGTTATCTGAAATTAAGCTTCGTTCAATCATGCGCCTCAAGTGGATGGGATGCGAACTTGAAGCGACTACAACGCAAACCTGACGTTCACCCCACTAAGCAACTACGGCGCGAACCTCATTTTTACTCAATTGCCACTAAAATCGCGCGTCTCTTAGTTTAAAATTGAACTAGCAGCCCGTCCCGGTTTCTCACGAGTGGAAAAATTTCTAATTTCTCAAAAAAATAGTGTAGCCTATGTTCGTCAGCGACAATGTCTGCTTCGAAAGGTAAAATATTTTTTTTAGATCGATCGAGTTGTTTTAAATCCTATTTAATACAAACAAACACACGAACAATCAAATCTTTTCTCTCTATAACATGTGTTTTTTAGTGTAGGATGATTTTCTGACAGCAGCTCCACGTACCGGGTCCAATTGTATTTTTAAATAATACAGGAAACCAACGAAATGTCCATATAAAATTTCAAGCAAATCGGTTTAGCCGTTTCGAAGTAATGTGAAAAAATAGGTTAGTACGGAAGGACAGTTTTATTTCCCGTGGGAATGAAGCTTCCCGCTTTAAAAAGTAGCCTATGTATGTTTATTAGCGATAATACTGGTTTCCAATGATAAATGAATTTTCAATATAATTCAATCGAACAATACAATGGTCAAATCTCTCGTCTATAAAATTGGTGTATCTAACCATTAAAAAAATAAGACGTTTGGTGCAAATGTTCAGAATATACATACTTACTCGTACATACATAATGGCGATTAAATTTGATTTACCTGTATGGAAAAATTGATGGGGTATGAATGATACGTGTATATGAAACCATGGAAATACACATACAAAATTCAACTCGATCGGTGAAGCCGTTGTCCGTTTAGTAGTTGACATACCAAGAGAATTGCCACCTATTTCAGCAAGGGATTCTCCCCTTCTTCCGTAGGAATAAAGCATTTTAATGGTGAAAGAATTTTCCGATTTGGTCCAATAGTTTCGGAAACTATTTAACACAAACAATCAAATCTTTCCTCTTTATTAATTAAGTATAGATAAAAATGTTTCTGAATAATTGACACGAATTGATCTAACCATCAACTTACACATTTGTTGAAACAAAATAATAGATACTAATATAGAGAAAAACTTGGAAAAATCATTCTGTAATAAATTTTATAAACATCCAGAACCAGAAATACAGACACATTCTATGTTCCCCACACAAAGGGGTGGTCCTGTTGGTATTCGGACTCGAGCCTCGTTTATGACCAGTTTAGGTCACTTGCACACTTTTCAGTTGACCGACAATCTGGTCTACATAAAAATCTGGTCACATGTGGTTATTTTGTGTTTTATTGTGTTACGCAAACACTGACAGTTATGAAAGGTGATTGTAAAGAAAGAGGCTTACATTTTTGATGGCCAAGAAAACTAAATTTTGATAGAGATTTAACCAGACGGGTATAAGTCAACAATTTAGAACAAGTGAACATTGTACATCTTTATTGTTTTTAGCAGGGATGGAAGGTATACCGCGGATGTAGAAAGGAGAGTGTGTGCAGGGAATAGTTTGAAAGAGCACTGGGTAAGCTATTTCAAAGCGAGGTTTTGAGTTAACCGCTTTGCATAGTTCTGTGCTCATTCCTGTTTGGTTTTTTGGAAAAAACATTGGATAGGATAAATGCGGTCGAAATGATAGTGCTATGAAAAATCTTTGGTGTGACACTCGCTGACCGCATTTGTAAGAGTGAGTGAGATCCGAGAAAGAATAAGATTGAAAGGAAGTTTTAGTGTTACAATAACAATGGGCATGCTCCGCTGGTTTGTTCATGTGGAAAAAAAGTATATAAAATATTGACAAAGCAAATATTCAATGGTAGTATGGTAGTATGGTCTTACACCCGCAGGTACCTATTAGACATTCCACGATCAAATTGTTTGGATATTATATGTTATTATATCCTATAAAAAGGCTAACGAGTGTGGAGGACGCCAGAAAGGTCTGCAAGGATCGTGAGATTCAGCACTAGTTACGTTCTGCGTCCCCGGTAAGAGACTTGGCGTAAAATTAATATTTAATGTGTGTATGTTATATTAATAAACAGAGTTTTAAATTCTTAATACAAAATTAAAATTATAACATAAACTCATTACAACTATGCCCAAGTCTCATTAGACGCGTGTGTCTCGCGTTGTTGACCCCGTGGTCCCGTGTCACAGTCGCGATGGTGTTACTTGTAAGGCGCTAGGGACATACACTATAACGGGCTTTCCCCGTGTTGGTCCGGGCTCCTTTGCAGAATAGACCATCTGCCTTCCTGCCAGACAGCTCGTAAAAGGCGAGCATATGCTTAACGTCACCAACACCGTGACATTTGACTAGGTGGTAGAGTTTCGCAGCGACTCACCCGGATTGGTACCACCGCATTACCTATTCCTGCAGCCATGACGTCATGACTTGTTCCGGTTTGGAGGGTAAGGTAGCCAGTAAACTTACTTTTTCTCGAGGCCTAATATCCCGGCCTCAGGTTGGCAACGCACCATTACCACCTTTGGTGTCTCTAGGCGGCGTGAATTTCTTACCATCAGGAAATCGGTCTGCTTGTTTGCCTACCAATATTATAAAATAAATAAATAGTATCAGCTACGCGGTAGTTGCTCCCACTTCGATTCCGCTTTGGTCGGTGTGGCTGAAGCCTATAAGCAGCTTGTAAAAAATACAAAGTAAACAAACTCTGATAATAACTTTTCTAGAGTAAATACCAAATAGCTTTATACATTTCAATAAAATTCTGCACATTACATATTATATCAGTCGTTCTTGGTTATATAGCGCGCGCTTAAAGGGCTCGTAGTCGCGTTGAGTAGATAGTATTACAGTAGGTAAGTGGGATTTTTTTTTATTTTTTACTTACTAATTTTAAAATTTTCAGAAAGATATAATATGTTTTACCACTTGGAAAGTCTTTGAAACAATGTGCTTTAACTAAATCAATCTTTTAAAAGCCTTAGTATAGGTATCACTTTCTAACCCTTTATAGAACGTAGCTATAACGAAAAAATATAAACAGTTTATTTTTGTAAATGGGGGGCAAAAGTAGAACAGTAATTAGACTAGTTTGCGAATAAAAATGTGGACAAACAGACAGACGTGTGGAATCCATAATGTTTATGTTATTCGGCTACGGAAACCCAAAATTGTCAGGCGCTTTAAATTGAATTTGATATACACTTCACTTCCTATTTTTAAAAGAGTGGGCTACAGGCTAAGGTAGATCGAAATCAATTTAGCTACCTTTACTTGAGGCCAGGTTGGTCTCGGGGCTCCCTTGCCTATATAATGAGCAAACAGCCTGCCTACCAGTTCACAAAACATGAACATACGTGTATTTGTCACCAACACTGTGACTGTTGTAATGCACGATACAATATCATGACGACTCGTCCACTCGACCACCATGGCATCATCTATTTTCTTATTCCTAATGTCCAAGCGCCTTTGCTCGCCTCTGTCGTATTCCATTAAAAGGTAGGAGGTAGCCATTACTTCAACTTAAAACTACAACGCACTATATGTGTCTATCTATATCGCGTCTGTGGTCTAGCGGTTCAGTCGTTGGACTTGACTGCATGAGGAATCCCGGGTAATAAAAAAACGTTGCTCGGGATTGGATATGTGCCCGGTTGGCGATCAAACCACAAGATATATAATAAGATAAAAATAAATAACCCTGTTCTTCTGTAACATCAGAGTATTTATCTAAGGCAAATGCAAGTCTTTCTTCTAGTAGGTATTGGTGGAAGTTATTACACTTCAGCCTCATCTGAATTGGTGCGAGATGTAATACTGACTTATTTTATAACTCCTCCCTCTAAATCAGAAAATCTTCTTTAATTTACCACTACATCCGAATTTCACACTGGGGATGACTTAATTGCATCCGACGGTTGTTTATAATTATTATAACTTTAATGAGATACCTAGCAGTGGTGACTCTGTATATTATCATATTAAGATTAAGTACGTAAATGACGGATGGAACAAACTTGTAACAGTGGCTTATTTGTTGGATATAATAAAGGAGTAAATCGGAAAAGTGGTCAAGTGCGAGTTGGCCATGCCCTTCCTGGGGGTTTTGTAACAGCAAGTAACATAATTTCATGAAAGATTTTTTTTTATTATACATCGTATATGTAAAAAATTGGAATTGTGCTTAATGATTTAAGGCGTATTGAAAAAAAATCTACTTACTAGTTAGATCCCGTTCAACCCAATTTTCGAGGGACATTCACATGGGGTGTGGTGCAGATTTTACCACTTTAGAAGTACCTCTCACGCAAACTACTCAGTTAAAAAATTATATTAGAAACAATTTCATTATACCCATATACATCTTCATACATACATATACACCTCATACATACATTATACATATCCCACAACCATGGGTTTCATAAAAAAAAACTAGTTGCAGTTCTAAGTACGTAGAATTCGCAACTATTTTTTCTTTTATGGTTCGTTGCGCTTTACATCACACTATATGTGTCATTCAGTTATCATTCATTAAGTTTCTACAGTATCGTTCTTATGATTTCGGAAAAAAATTGGTTGCAATATATGAACGGAATCTGAGTTACGTAAAGTTAACTTTTCACTACTAAACCCTAAAAAAGGCGTAAACAATACTAACGCTTCGTATCTATTTACATTTGTAAAGTTCATAACATAACATATATGTTACATACTAATTTACTTACTCCACTGGCTCAGTCACCTGATGTCGGTCTTGACAAGAGCTTTCCACTTTCTGTCATGCGCTAGTTCCTGTCAATAGTCGACACGAAGTTTGGGCAGGTCATTCTCGGCTATTTACACCAAGATCTCCTCCCATCCGCTCGAGGTGACCCAGCTAGCAAAGTCGGTGAGCTTTAAATTTACTAATGAGTAATGACGTTTGGTTATGCCACCAACTCTTCAATCTCGACATTATGTCGCCGGGAACCATCCTCTCTCTTACACCACCCAGGATTTTTCAAAGAATCTAACGACTAGCAGTTTGTATTCTTTCTTTAGTGTTTAAGTCCAGGCCTTACAACCGTACATCAAAGCAGGTCGTATCGCCGTCTTATATATACGAAGTTTTGTAATTTTACTTAGAAAGTTGTTGTTAAAACCTTGCGAAGGATTGCACTGTATCTAAGGACGTTCTCAACACGTATGTCGATCTACTCTTCTAGGGGTTTTGGTATCAGTCACCCTGCTCCTCCGACACTTAAACTTAGCCGTTCTGAAGATACTCTGATTTATCGTGACTAATTCTTAAGCCTTTTTTCGCCTCTACCTCCAAAATTTTGGCAGACTCCTCGACTTATTCACAATTCTCACCTATCAGGGCTAGTTCATCTGCGTACCTAATCACTGGAACCACAGTGTTCCCCAGTTTCGCTCCTCCTTCAAGTGCATACACTTTTTGGATAACGAACTCTAAAACTAGGTTGAATAACATGTCCTAGCGCAACCCCCTGTTTTAACCCCTTGACAAAAGCAAAATTTTTCGTCAGTTTTCCTTCCACCCAAACCCACATCCTACTTTCTGAAGTCGTCTTTAGAACCATTCTTATTATTATTCTAGCTTGGATGTTTCTCAGTAGTTCTTCTGCTATCATATACAGTTCAAAAAGTAGGTAGGAACACTGGCTGAAGTCATTTAGATTTTAAGCTGTATTTTTCACATTGCAATAAGAATGTTTCGCTTATTGAAATAAGTAAATATTTTTATCAAGACGCATATTTTGTCATGAAATCATGAGTTAAACAAAATTCTAATAGGAGAATACCAAATTAATGATAAATATTGTAACACATTTTAGATAAATGATCAAAATGTCGTTTACTTTTGAGTGCTACGTTGAACCTTGAAAGATATATGAAAGAAATAACATCGTAAAGTGAGTTTTCGTGAAGAGGCACATAAAAAGTCAATAAAAAATTTATAAGTGTAAGGTTTCTATTCCCTATAATGTGCCTAGTGTTTTTTCCTACTGATAACCATAAAGTTATAAATAACTATGTTTCTACATCAACACCAACTTCTTCGGCCTTACTCTACCCTGGTGTCTATCAACATTCTCCCTCTTCGCTCTTTATATAACATAACCCTTAGTATCATGCACCCATATCGTGCTAACCGGCTTCCTCTTATAAACTCAATCCATATCATGTCTATTGTTTTGTTCACATGCCCATCTCGACATTCGCCTTTCATTACCATGAAATTTCATTTCATCCCTCTCCTCAGCAACCATAAATGCGATCTACCACATGACAACGTGACAAAACAATTTTAACTTCAATTTAAAAGACATGATCGGTCGTATGTAGCACATGTCGCCATTCAATTCATTCTTAGAATGTCTAACATTAAGATTCTGTGATTTACAATCACGGTCTATACTCAACTTATAAGTGATAATAACTGGTACTAGTAATATTAACCCGCGACACCAGCAACGTGTTGTCACTGACAGCAGAATGGAATTTGGTAAATGGCGGCTGCAGTTCCAATTTTGACTGACTGAACGATCCGCGACATCGCTATCTCATACATACGTGTCGCTAACGCATACGTGTGCTTAAGCGTGTCGTATTAAAAGACTGGCATCCTGATAATCTTTTAATACGACATAGGAACAATAAATCCTAGGATTGTACGAAGTGCATCAGTTCAGTATCAGATATAGTAAATATAGCGATTACTCTATGAAACGTCGTGTTTTATAATATACTGGCCAAACCGGCGAACTTAGTTCCACCTAACTATTTATTTTTTTAAGTTTAGTTTTTACTATTTTTCTAAATCTTATTAGAAATCAAAGACTTTGAAATAATTGGTTTCTTACAAAAACTTCCAGCTCTGGTAGGTAAGGTACGGAACTAGGTATTTTTTTTACTTTTAAATAGAGTATCATATATCTAAGGCTATATTTGATCATAAATATTCAAGCATATTTAAGCCAAATTTCGCAAGATTGTAAACTTCAACATTCATGATATTAGTATGGTCGGGGTTTATACTGTCGTCCAAAAACATTCAAATGTAATTGCATATTCGTGGTTTTCAGTTATGAACTTATCAATGTTGGACAGTTTGTAATAAAATTTTTATGCCTGTAATTTTTCAAGTACATTTAATCTAACAATAAATAACAATAAATTATACAGCGTGTCTGTGACTATAGCCAAGATTTATTTCTTTCTCACTTATGGAAACCCCTTAAGGAAACAATATCAAAAACGTATACCTTCAACATAGTCCATCCCTTAACAAAATATTGCCACAAACGGTACCAACACTCAGTACTTGCGGCGTGAATCGGGGCCGGGAATCAGACAGACGAACTCAAAATATTATAGGTTAAGAATATACCGAATTCAATTTTTTAAACTTAACCGATATGCAAAGATAAAATTGTTTTACAATTTACGAGACAATTTAAAAAAGTTATGACAATGATTAGGAAGTGTCAGTCTGAGGGAACTAGACATTATTGTATAGGTACAATATGTATATTGAGCTAATGTTTTGGTAATGGAGGTGCAACTTCGAATTTAACGTATATTTAATGTAAATTTAATGATTAACAACGACACAATTTGTTTTTCCTTTTATTCTTTGTTTGTATATCTATTTGAAAAATAAAGGTCATTCAAACAAAATAAAATAGCTCACAAATCTGTTCATACTGCAGAGGCTAGATAATTTAAAGGGATTAAATACCCTTACAACTGTCGCATAATAAAAGATTAGCATTAAACATTTCAGGTCAGGCAAATGATATTCAACAATACAGTTACTTGTCGCCCCCGATACTTGTCCCTCACTTTTTGCTTAAAACAAAGCACGATTCACCTCTTAAACAAACTCCGACTCTAATAGGGTCGCCCCTCGCACACTTAACACCATACCTAGATACTTATTGAATTTCCGCCCTTCATCCTCCATCTACTTCGCGGCGAATGCTTGAAAACATAGGTACAAGTAGAAACTTGATAGGCGAGAGCAGAAAGGCATTGTATCGTAGACTTTGATTTAACTGCTAGTTGTTATTGGAGATATTTGGAACATTTGTCTTGGATCTAGTTATACTAAAAGGCACGTATCCATCGTAAGAGAGTTTCAAGTGCTGTAAGCTCGCAACAAAACACGTTATATACTTATTTGCTCAAATATATTTCTTCAATCAAAATCCTTAGCGAGGCTGGCAGAGTATATATTGCTAAGTGTCACGATCCTTGCAATCTTGCTTGGCTTCGTGTACTTTATTATTATTATTATTACTCTTTGTAGAAATATACCAAGATTCAGGAAATTTAAACACCTCTAACTCCATATAGTAACACATACAATTTGGAATATATAGGGAAGTGCAACAATACTCTATAGCAAACTTAGTTATAGTATAAATACCATTGCAATCGATATATAACCAAGCAACATCTCTTTGTCTCTTTTTAACAAATGTTTATATTACGTATGCCGAAAGACATAAAGACATTATTGTCTACGCTCATTTTCGCGTAAATTTAAAATGACGTCTTAACAGTCCTAATGCTTCCCATGTACGCCATTTTTTATTTTAAAGTTTATAAATGATGTGTTATAACAATTGTCGATATTTTATTTTACGTTCTCAGAAAAGGATATTTGAATAAGATATTAATGGAAACTATTTTCAATGAAAATATTAACCACCGTCAATCATAAAAAGAGTTCGTTGAATTGAAAAAAATGGTTTAAATGTAGTCTGATCACATTTTTTGCAATAATTATGAATCTTGTCATAAATGTGAATAGTTAACTTATATAAATATATTTGCACACCACGATGGGATAAAATATGTCGGCAAAAAGTTTTTTCAATCGTTTCATTACATTTTTCTACCTGTAAGCCAATTACTGAGTACTGGAGCCGCTTTTATTTTAAGAACTAGCTGTTATCGAAGCGTGCAACAAATAATTAAATGTTTTTCATTCACGGTGTCTCGAACAGTCACTGCACTCATCAAATTATGTCTAAATCGAAAATAAGTATTTTTTATGAGTAAGACGGCAAACTAGCAAATGGCTCTCCTGGCGGAAAGCGGTAGATCCTTACCCGGGCAAGTTGCTGCACAGCACTGTACCACCAGTGGTCTAGTTAGTGATGACCCGTTTTATACATTATACATTTTGTACATTATACATTTCAACGTACACGTTATACATTTAAATGTTCCTGCGTATTTAGGGTAGCAGGCTATGAAAGTTGGCCATATACATATAGTTGTTGCCACCCAGCTCTCGCTTCCCTGAATAGACATATTGGTGGTAATTTGTCGCACACTCATATTCATTTATCGCTATATTCTTTTAACCAAAGTAATAGAAAGAGTCAAAACACTTTTGCTGCTGTCAGATTAGTCTACACACCACATTTCTTAGTCGTTTAATCTATCACTCAGAAAACGTTGAGTAAAATCATCCCAATTTGACATATCCGGACTAATCTGACATGTCTAAGATGTAACATCTCTCTTGTTTTTGTTCAGTTTAAAAAAGGATGGCATGCATCTAAAATAATTTTAGTTTATAAACATTAGAACCACCACCATACCTAGAACAATTTCTCAAATAAAGTATTATTTGAGAAATTGTACAACATATACGAGTAGGTATATAATTATAAAAAAAGCCGAATGTTTGTACATAAAAAATAGAGACACTTTTACTTTTAAAGACACTTTACAATGATGTTGGAAGTTACTAATATTGACTAGGTTTTTGGTCTTAGTAATACATTTACTTACTTAAAGCAGTGTCATAACAATAAAGTACTTCATGTGAGCGGTGTCTGGGGCAGGAAATAAGAGCCTACGAAAGTCGTTTCAAATGATTTAGCCAGTTATTTGTAGGGTAATGGCCACTCTGAAAGAACATTATGAAACTCGACGGAGTAAACAACGCTGTTTTTTTGTACAATTGTATTGTAGCTACATGATGACCGTTTTTATCTGTATTAATCAAATATCCAACCCAGTCAAATTCATTTACTCAAATCTCTCTGGTTATCTTGCAGGGGACTTAGCATTAAGCTATGTATGTATGTGTATGTATATGTGAGACGACCTGAACAATCAATTAATGTTCGATTGCTTTCTGGGTTTCTAGACATTCAGCCATTTTATACTGAATTTTGTTCTGCCTTTTATTTAAAAAGCGGCCAAGTGCAAGTCGGACTTGCCTATGTAGGGTTTCGTAGCGGCAAGTATCATATTATAAAACCTTTGAAATGTTAAACGCTTGTTCTAAACGGTTGCGCGATTTTAAAGTACACATTGACATTTCTTGACGGTGATGTATAGTTATTAAAGTATTGCTGTTAAAGTCGATTTTAAAAAACTGCTTATTAGATATCGTTCAAACCAATTTTCGGTGGTAGTTCACATGTAATGTACCTACATTATATTTTTTTGGTTTTATCATTCTCTTACATGTCACATGGACACACTTTACCACTTTGGAAGTCTCTCTCGTGCAAACTGTTCAGTTGATACACAGATATAGCAGCAACCTCAATATGACTATCTACAGATACTTCACACTTACGGATTTGATGCAAAAATAAGTTTAAATTCTGGTTCTTAGTATGGCGAATCCCTAAAATTTGTTGTTGATTTTCTATTGTTTTGTCAAAATCTTAATGCGGTTCACACAATAAATCTACCTACCAAGTTTTAAAAGGATAGCTTTTATAATTTCGAAAAAAAATACTGTGACATACTTATAGATATAACGAATCTGTAAGGGTTCCATTTTTCTTTGGCTTTGGCTTCTGGCCCTTGGCTTCGGGACCCTAAAACTATAAAACTTGTAACTTGGAAAAAGTAACGAAACTATCTGTAAAGCACACACCTAAAATAACTTTCCCTAATTGTATAATATCATGTTTGGGTCCGATTAGTAACTTGAAAGTACATAATTCACTCTTTTCTAGTTTGAATATAAGTAAGGATTCAGATAATATATTGAAATTAAGGACTGTATAATGAATAAAAACAAAGTCAACGTTTATTCCTTTACACAAATTTTGCACAGGTAGAAAAAAATGGTTACGAAAAATTAACTGTTTTTATCTGAAGAATCTTTTAACATTTTTACAACAATATAATCTTAAAATTAAACATTTTTAAATGAACCCTCGTTAATACCATAGCATCGAAATCGGTTCATCAATTTAAAACTTATGATGTTACAGATAGATACGTACACGCACACACAGACAGGCAATAACAACTTATGACAGACCTTGTTCCATGGGCGGTTAGTAAAATCCTTCATTTTGCATCGGGGGTTGAAACAACATACTTGTATCACAATTACAAAAATCCGTATCAACATCGGTTCATTCGTTAAAAAGTTATGATACCGCAGACTGACAGACACTCATATACATCTAACGTACAACAACTCTCTTTTAGAAATACTTTAAATAAACTGCAAATGTTACAAAACTACATCTTAACTAAAAGTTATGGTTTAAAATATGATCCATCAGCCACCTCCCAGTACTTTCATCAGGTCCTTGTCATCAAGTCTTTGTCATAAAAAAATATAAACTGATCTAGTTAAGGTGAATCGGATGAGTCCACACTCGATGTGCTACCAGCAGACTCTCCAGGGTTACGATCTTTAGCTCCATCATCAGACCAGCCCAGTTGCACTAGCATTCGTAAGTCGTGTAAGTGTTTTTATAACATGTAGTATCTTCACGCCCATATCCCCAAAGGGATAGGCAGAGGAACAACCAGGGCACCCACGACTAGCCTAAGACACTAAGTTCCACAATGTGATAGGTGGCAAGCCTATCGCCAACCGGGCACATTTCCAATCCCGAGCAACATTTTTTTTATAAGAAAATTCTGTTCTTTATGTTGCCCAACCCGGGATTCGAACCCGGGGCCTCAAGTACAACAACTGAACCACTAGACCACAAAGGCGGTAAAAAAAGGAGAGAGGCGATATATTATAAAATGTAAATTATACAAAAATACCTACCTATATTTAAATGTGTATATATTATATAATCGTTAAACTATAATTTAATAACAAGACCACATTTACTAATATTTAATAACGATTCACGTTTTATACAATAACATAATATAGCAATAGTTTTGCAAATTACCGCCTTATCGACGTATCAATAAAACACAAAATACTGTGAAAGCTTTGCGTACCTTCAGTATCAATTATGCATCAGAGTAACGAGGGATATCCCCTTCATTATCTGCCAGTGTTCAGGAAACGGCTTCGACAAATCTAATTGAGATCCTCCATTAGCTTCTGTCATTTTTATGTTCTTGATTTTCATACTCGAAATCTTTTGTCCAATTTCAGAAGATTTAATTTTATAATTAGCCTTTACTTCAATATTGTGTCATTGTGTCATTACATTTAGCTACTTTCCGACATTCTGTACTTTGTTCTACAAAATGTCCAAATTTTGTAAATTCTTTACCTTTTTACAATACCCAGAGTCTAAGAAAAGCTTTTTTATTGATTGGCATTTGTGAGTTTTTAAATTCCACAATTCTTAAATGATATAGAAGATTTTCTCGAAATCGTTATAGTCTAGGTAGTATTTTTTTTAGATATGACTCTACCATTCTTAATTTAATAGGTGGATCTACAAAAAGTGGCTTTCGGTTTTTTTATTGTTTGTGTAACAAAGCTAGCCTACATTTAGAATGTAAGCTAGTTTTCGTAAGTACCTAAGTATTACAGCTTTCTGGGACTTTTAGGAAAAAGAAACCCTATGAATTTTGACTATCATCATTAAGTCAGTGTCTAATTCGAAGGTTTTTAGATATCAGTAACATACAAAGTATCAGAGCTATGTGTTTGAAATTTGTAGACTCTATTTTTAAAACTAGACAGCATATTTGACCGCCTCGTTGGTCGAGTGGCTAGCGTACTCGCCTAACTGCATCGACGAATCGCGAGGCTCGGGTTCGATTCCCGACGGGGGCAGGCATTTGTGTGATGAACATTTAGATGTCTGCATTTCCGGGTCTGGGTGTTTATTAAATGTATTTTGGTATATATTTAAGTATTTCTATGTAATAGTATCATTGACTAACGCCCATAACACAATCATATAATTTGCTTACTTTGGGGTTAGATTCAATTTGTGTGACTAGTCCAGGGATATTTATTTATTTATATCCTCAAAATTTTGTTTAGTTGGTGTGATTGGAACCAGAGCTATAAGGGTCAAAATATTGGGAAAGCGCTACGAAAAAAGGTATAGTGCCTTTATGGCGCTTTGCCTTCCGTGACTAGCGAGTGGCACTAGATAAAACAGTCTAGATGTTTTTTTTCAATTGCTCTTTTTGTCATATCGGTGGTTTCTGCCGTTACTTTGTGTAAGGCGAACATGTCACTGCACTTACTGCATTGAGTTTAACTATGTTCTGAAAAATCTTGATTTTGCATACAGAATCTGCACGGTAAAACAAACTGCTACCCCAACTTCGTGCGATGATAATATGTTGTGGTTCAAATCCGCATCGCCGCACCGCAACTGCACGCTGGAGCGGTTTACGGTGGTAATGTGAAAACCGCCTACATGTTACTGGGCTAACTTACTCTATATTTTTTAAAGGACATTTGAATGAAATTAATGATGATCAATTGATATTTTGAAACTTGAACTTGAAAAACTGTTATACAAATAAAAACCAGCAGACGGATCTCCTAAAATTTAAATCACACTATTCATATTCTTAAATTCAAAAACACTTTGACTGTACATAGGCTATTTATAAAATAATAAATTGTAAGTGATGCTTAAAACAGTACAAATATTTCTTAATTTAAAAATATATTCATTTGGAAGTTTAATGGAGCGAAGCCGCTGAAAAATATAAAAAAAATAATCACACTGTAGTGTGATATGAATCACACTGTAGTGTGATTCATTTTTTATTAGCATGAGTTGACAATCTGACGTTGATATCATAAGCTTCTAAGGTAACGATACTTACCCTTAAACTGGATCACGAAGTATTCGAGCAGTGTAAATAATATTATGTGTTATTAATTGATATACTATTATTGTTATAAGCCGTCTTTTGTCACGATTAAGATGAGTTTATTATCCTTCTTTTCAGATTTCCTCTAACAAAGATATCAATCAGTCAACTTTTGGGAAGCTTTTTAGTATAATAGAACACTTATACAACAACGTAGTTCGTTCCTTCTCGAACTCCTAAAACTGACATTGAGTAATGTGAACTGAGATTGACTATCGTCCAGTTATTGGAGCGTAATACTCGAGCTATCGTTGTACCTGAGTACGTAAAATAATGATCAATTAATGGCTTCTCAGTTATGTATACATATAGCAGGCACGAGATCCTTCCGATTATTATACGATTGGAGGCGGAAATACCTATATTTTTTGTCAACACAAGCGTGATACGGCGGGGAATAACAAGAATGTAAATTAATGTACCTACTTGTACATTTCTTAAACTGTAGAAGAGTGAATTCTTTAAATTTGATTTTCGCCTCTGTGGTCAAGGTCTGGGGACTTGACTGCATGAGGTCCCGGGTTCGAATCCTGGGTCGGCCATAAAAAAGAAAATTGGATTTTTCCAATTTTCTATGTTCAAAATGTTGGTTGGGATTGGAAATGTGCCCGGTTGGCGATAGGCTTGCCACCTATCACATTGTGGGACTTAGTGTCTTCGACTAGTCGTGGGTGCCTTGGTTGTAACTCTGCCTTCCTCTTCGAGGAAATGGGCGTGAAGATACCTTTTTTTGAAATATTAAGTATAATAGTATAATAGGTGCAGGCGACCAAAAGTGTGTAGCAGAACCTACTTTTAGTATTTTTAATATTTGGTTGGTTTGTCTGTATCATGACCGTGAATCTACTGAACCTATCGTAACATTTATCCCGGCCTCTTAGTTAAACGCAATAATTCCTTTGAAGTTGACACTACGTACAAGAAACGATCAGCAATTGCTTTAAGTGTTGCCTTGAAGATAGTTAAAATCTGCTAAGTCAGTTTGTTTTTACTTCAAAATATGTTACCTTAAAAATGATAAAATCATATCACAATAAAATTAAGTGAGCGATGATCACTTCCCTGTATTTACTACTCTATTGTATTTATTGTAACAAATCCCCATGGAGCAATTAACGACCAGTATACACAGCCAGTGTATGAAAAAAGCTAGTAACATTACTTCCTTGTATTACTCATCCGATACATACATAGAATATTGTTATTAGAACTAGCTGAACCCGCACCTTTGTTTGCGGCTGGAAACGATAACTCGATTTAAATTTAATTAGTAGATCGACATCAATCTCAATAGAACAAAACAAAAATAGTATGAATAAAATCGGACTAAGCGTTAATGATTCATAGCCTAATTTGCCATTTCAATTTTACCGCTCTCTCATGGGTAAGTTAAATGGTAAAAAAGTAAAATTCTTTAGTAAATAAATACATCTTGGTTGCCAAGGAGTTTGATTTGCCGTTTCTTCTCCTGACTGGCTAGTTTTGGAAACGGTGGCAGTTCAAGGTAGATAGGGTTCATCCTGGTTGCTAGGGAGTTTGTGTCGCCGTTTCTTCTTCTGGCTGGCTAGGTTTAAAAATTGAGGAACTTTGTGGTAATCAGTGTTAAGCCAAATCATATTTTAAAATATTGTTCAAATATTAAAACACAGGTAATAATTATAAATATATACAATATTTTTTACCAATTTAAAATATATGCACACCACCATGTGGTAGAATGTCTTGGTATAAACATACATTTTGTTCTGCAAGTATAATATATTATATTTCATTTCATTTTATCTCTACGTAGTTACTTTATGACACATCAGCCACTATTTTGTGCTACCTTTTGTGTTAGGTACTCTAGTTAATACTCCTTGCTGTATTATTTTTTTAATCCTGTCCCTCTTCGTTTGGAATTACATAATAACATAAATTATCTAATTAACGGATAGCAGTTCATATTAATGTTTTCACATTAGTTTATATTACTTTCAGATGTAAGTACGTATACAGATATCAAGTATGTATGTATTCATTATGATTTTTATTTGTGACTAGACGACCCGGCGAACTTCGTTTCGCTTATGAACAGCTACTAACAGTTTATATAGATTAAAGTATTGTTTTTCCAATTTTTCCTGCAACTTCCTTCTGGACCTTCCTGATTATAGCTAACGCAAAAAAATTAATGAACAAAATCGGTTTTTCTTTCAGGTATTATTACAAAAATAGTATTTTTTTAAAGATTTGGAATTACCGATAACTGTCTATTTTTAACCGACTCTTAAAGGAAAGAGGTTTTCAATTCTGCTCCATGTTTCTATTTTAATTTTTTTATATATTGTTTATGTGATGACTCGGCCATCCGACTGGTGGCTTTTGAGCTATGCTTTATAGTGCTGAAGTTTTTGCTTTTATAACATAAACGACTTTATTTGTATTTTTAAGTATAGTTCAAACACTACTGGTATGATGATAAAATGTATATGTTACCATTTCTGAACCATTTGCTATATTTCGCTAAAGAAACACTTTGAGACGGTTTTTGTCAGTTTGTCTGCTCTCCGGCATGTTACTCATTATGCCAATCTGTTTCTGCTCTCACAATTAAATACTGCTGTAGTGGATATCTTTATTTGTGACATTTATCATTTTAATTAGAAATGAATTGTTGTTCGAAGTAAACAGAAGATACAAATATGATCGTACTTGCGTACGCATGGACCTATAAAACAAACCAGAATGACGTTCCATGCAAGTCATATAATCAAAGAGAATTAATATCAACTCTATTTAACGGTTTATCTTGTCAGTTGCGTCAAATTAAATGGGTATTGAATATCGTTGCTAATTAACTTTGAGTAAACTATTAGATGTTTCGGTTAAATATCTAAATAAAGAAAGATTCGACCGCTTATTACTATTTAGAATACAAGCCTATTGATAATGTACATTATGCAGAGTCGACATCTGGAGGCGAAATCTAATTCCTCCATTATGTCAATTTTAGCTATTTTTTATTTGAAAGACCAGCAAACACGCACACGGCTCGTCCGATTAGAAGAGAAAACTGTGACCTGTAGACACCACAGATGTTATGTATGCGTCGATGTCTTCTTTTTTCTTTTCTTTTTTTGCATTCACGTTAGTATATTGCCGTTAGTCAAGTAGAAATTTGAATCTTATTTACCAATATTGGCATTTAATTATAATTAATCACAAGTCGTCGTCAATAAATCATGTCAGGGTCTTGGGTAAAGGTGGTGGCGGTGGCCTCATTACTCAAAATCATGTAGTGAGATTAAGCGGTAACGAGGAAATACACAATACATTAATTTGTTCATGATAATTTTATTCGTGTAATTTCACTGAACGAAATTGTACAAAATTCCACCAAAATTGGCTAATTTCACTCAATATCAACTCGAAATTCAATAATTATGAAAAAACTTCGACCATATTTTCTCTCGATGGTGCCAAAACTCCCATGCGTTCTGTTCTGTACCCGGGATGCCAGGCCTATTAAGCGAGTCTATTGGCAACTCTATCCTTTGGACTGAAAAATGACAGTTATTATAGCAGCAAGAACAGGTAAGGCGGTGGACTACTTGCTTACCATAAACAAACAAATTGAAGCAAATCTTTTACAAAACTTAAATTCGCTTAAAAATATTTATCTATAATATGTTTTGTTTGCAGGTGTGACCAAATGTGACAGTTAGATATGTGACGATCTGCCACCCTTCAAAATGTGCTCCTGGGCTGTCCCGACACTCATCATAATTTTGGCAATGGGTAAGATTTTATTGACACATCGATAATAATTAGTATAAATAATGTGTGTCTCGGAACTAATTAACAAAACAATGTAACTCCATTGAAGCAACCGATGAAGAATGTTACAATATCGGGGGATTTTTGAAGTGAAAACTTATTTAGCGGCATTACGCAATTTTTTAGAGACACGTGACCTCAGGATTCGTAAAAGGGGTGGAGAGTAAACAACCGGCGTAGGAGAGGAAGTATCCCCCTCTCTTTCTACGGCGCGGTGAAAATGTATTGTATGCTTGCGCCTGTTGTATTGCTTAGACGGCGCAGGGCACTTGCGCGAATGTTTGTGTTGTCATGTTTGTTTACGATAGCGCAATAAATAAAATTATTCTACTACATAAATTATAGTACTTTCATACTCATAATTAAAGCAATTCATGCAAAATTATTCCCTAACCATTCCAAAATATCAAAAATGCACAATGTTAATATTCAAGTTTTCACTTCTGCCGGCACTCCCGGAGTTCAAACCGTCGTTTTTTTTTCTATTTAGATCTTACGCTTCGTGCTGTGCGTAAACAGTTAAAGTTTTCAAAAAATCATGTATGAAAGATCCAAAAAAATTTTTTAGAACAACATCTGTCTACCTTTTAAATCTAGATCACTGAATCCCTTTTTAAGCTTACCAAATTTGTTCTTACATAATGCATTACTTGCGATATTTTTGATAAACATGACATTTACTCTTATGCAAATAAATACATTATTCATCACAATTATTTAATTTAGAACGAAATTGTCCTTTACATTATTCGATTTAAATGAACGTCTTAGGAGACATCTCAGTTTTAAAATAATAACTAAATTTCACTGGACAAGTTTCACAAATAGAATCTAACCCCAAAGTAAGCAAATTAAATGCCTGTATAATAGGTGTTAGTCAACGACACTGACGCATAGACATACTTGAATGGATGCTAGAATAAATTTAATAAACACCTAGACCCGGAAACGCAGTCATTTTAATATTCATCACCCAAAATATATACAAATATGTTCAGTAATCGAACCCGAACCTCGCGGTCAGCCGGTAGAATCAGACGAGCACGCAAGCACCTTGACAAACGAGGCGTCAAAAAAATAATAACATCAGAGCCAAATGTAGATCGGGTACTGCGTGTCCAATGTACAAAGCTGGCGGGTAGTCTTGAGGGCGAAGGGCGATGTGACTGACTCTTTTGATGAAATTTGATACACTTTTAGCTGTGGCTTCGGGTTTAAATATAGTTTACCTTTTTTGCAAAAAAATTACCCTCAAAGGTCGATAGGGAAAGAAAGTTTGTATGAAACTATTCTTCGCTGACGAAGTCGCAGGTAAACAGCTAGTATGCTATATAGGTACTTCCACAGATTATAATCCCTAACCATAATATTGCATGTAAAAACATATCATACAGAAATAAAAATAAAGAGATTCAATTTTTCCTTAGTACATAAAAAGGCTTCTCTTGCAGGAAATCTAAATCAAGTCTCATTAATGTTTGGCGACATTAGCTTTTGCTAGCCTCAAAGGGATCAACTAATTTTGGCTGCTTCGTCGGTCTGTATCAATGAGGCAGCCACATTTTATTGATTAACCAATTTATTATTTGGTTGATTGATTGATTGATTGATGACGCCAAGAAGCTCTATATTAATCAATTACTATGTTGTTAAATCTTTCTGAAATTTGTATATATTTTTTTAAATTTCTCACATAAAAATCCATTCTTTACTGGTGGAGTAATATAAAAATAAATATACAAAATATAGACAAATTCATAATCTGCTTCTTTTTGGAGTCTGTTTGAAAACTACGATATACGTAGTATCTAGTCTGTGGTTACGACGTCGTTTAATCAGCGTAGATCGTGGAAATTTCCAATGCGGTGCCGTACAGCCAGAAGCAGCATCATTTTTGCGATATGACGTCACATGTGATGTGTTAGGACATTGCTGAGATTAAAAAAGCAATTAAACTGTTTTCAAATTTGATTCTCTATCGAAACAAAACAAAGTGGTCTTATGATAACGTAATCATAAGTGAAATGGATACTTATTTATATCTACTCTTAATTTCACAGGTCAGAAAAGTAGTATTCAGGTTTTATTTAAATATCGAACATAACATAACCCCACCCTGTTTTCTCTGACAGTACTGTGTGGGTGTGGATTTATTTATTTGTCAAAAACAGACAAACGTCACATAAACATTCAGCTGTGAGGCGCCAATGCGACGGCGACTGGTTGCCGTTTCGTGTTTGTTGAAGAATCTTATCAAAAACATAACGACAAGTATGGTTGATAATTTACTTGTTCAAAATTTCATATGCTGATATAAGTATCTTCACGCTCAGATCCCAACTGACACGAAGACACTAAGTCCCACAACGAAATAGGTGGGCAAGTCTATCGCCAACCGTGCACATATCCAATCCCGAGCAACATTTTTTTTATTAGAAAATTGGCAAAACCAAATTTTACCGATTTTATCAAATCTTAAACCGTTATTCCTGAAAAAAATTCCGGAAGAGCGCTAATTAACATTAAGATGCCAGTGAAGTATGACGCGGGTCTCAGCTACTAATAGATAAATTGGTTGTCTATTGTTTTCCCGAAGATTATATGCCCTATATTCAAAAGCCAGAATTTCATTTGCCCGAATTTTTATTTGCCCGAATGTTTTGTTAACTATAATATACCTGTGACATACTCTTCTTTGCCCTAAAATTAGTTTCCATATTGATACGAGTGCCATACGTATTGTTATCCATTTTGTTACTTGCAATAATATTATTCAACAGAATATTTAAATGCCTTACAAAAATTTGTATCTACATGGAGTAAAATGTGAATTGTAATAAATATATCACAGTTTGATTGCGTATTTCTAATAAATATATGACAATATGATTACATATTAGAGTTATCTTTATTTCTCATACCTATTTATCTAGACATGTTTATACGATCAAAGTCGCTTCCATTCAAATTTAACCTAACGCATTTTTTCTAAAAAGCGATTAGCCTTCTGGCACCTCGCCGGCCGCTGCCGCGGCAAGCTCGCTTCGCTCGCTCGGCTCGTGCGTTGTCTTAAATGTTCTAACCTAACCTAAGCAAAATAAATGTATCACAGTACGATTGTGTATTTCTGATAAATATATGACAATATGATTACATATTAGAGTTATCTTTAATTCTAATACCTATTTATCTAGAACCTTTTTATACGATCAAAGTCGCTTTTGTTCTAAAAAGCGATTAGCTTTCTGGCACTTCGCCGGCCGCTGCCGCGGCACGCTCGCTTCGCTAGCTCGGCTCGTACGTTGTTTTTTATGTTCTAACCCTAAACAAAACAAACTATACCAAAACCACATAACAATTAATAATTTATGTTCCTTTTCTAGAAGTTATTTTTATGGTAAATGATGTCATGACTTGTGCTAATACGGCTTACGATCGTGCTAGCAAATGATATTATTGAATTGACCTTATGGGAAACATAGTTTCTAGCATGTGACTAATATAGTAAACAATGAGTATGACATGTGAAATTATGAGAAACAATATTATCCCTGTTGACCATTATGGCAGATGAAATTAAGGCAAATGAAATTCTGGCAAACGGGTGTAACCGAGATAAATTAAACCGATAAGTGTCAGGCGCATTATTTTTTTTTTTTGTGATATTAAAGATAAGAAAAAGTTTATTTGTGATAACTCTTTTTAAGTACATAATACCTGTATTAAGAAACCTGGCTCTCCAAAACTGTACATTTAAAATATCTCGCGCCATTTAATAAGCACGTGGAATATGTGTTTGTCGCTCTCATATTCCTTTGTTTCTAACGTGTAGGTATATATTCTTGACATTTGCAACCTTTTCCCGCCTCGTCGGTAATGTATAAATGACAAACATAAGCTTTTTAACCCTCTTTCTGAGCTTGTGAACAACGTGTATGTGTAATCAGCACGTAAACGCGCAATTTTTTCTCTGAAAACTTTACCTGAGTCAATATTTTTTGATATAAGAATATGTAGAACAACCACGTATGTTCCATATAAAGATGTTGTGTTAAGGTAAAGTATTAGGGCACTGTTGAACTAGTGTAATTTTTTTATTGTTGTCTTTATATTATGATTGTTCACGTACCTCATCTATAAATAGCATATATAATTAATTAATGTAAATTAAGTAATAAGTATTTTTTGCCTGTGATTTTTTTATAAGTGGTGCGGCCATCTAGACACGTCAAACCAGTTTTTACAATGTACATTTTTTTTGTTAAAAATGAGGCCACGTCAATGTGGCCTCATTTTGATGTTAGTTCTGATTATTTAGCTTATTTGAGACAGTTAAATACAGTGAGCAATGCAAGACATCTGTGATTCTACAAAGCAATTATTTGCGTACTTACTGTACTCAAGTAGATACTTAAATATTAAATTACCCGCAATTGTGACTTCAAAATTAATGTTTTACAAATAAACATTTTTGATTAAGTAAACAGATCTTGATGAGATTAAGCCTGCAAACGGCTTAAACTGAAACATTTCTAGTTCAAATACAAAATTTATTCAGCAGACTAGGCTAGGCTAGGCAATTTAAAATTTATAAAAAACGGATAGATTCAGAATATCATAAGTATGTTATATTTTTTTATCTTATATTATCTTATCTATCTGTTTTCCCAAAGCTCACTTGAAAATATAATAAAATTTAATATATGTTTTTTAAATATGAGGGTGTTATTTAATAATAAAATTGGTTTATCCTTTTATGTTTTATAATGGAAGACAACAATTTATTTTATATTCTTACAAATATAACAAAAATGTTAATCTTGTTCGGTATAAGTAGGTATGTACAAATATTTTAAGTCATCAAATTGATGTCCTTTTCTTTTTTTTTGTAAGTCACTTGAATTTATTAATAATTAGGTAAATTAAAATCAAATGAAAAATTAGTATTGGCCTCAATTTAATAATCCTCAAAACGAAAGTGAATAAAAATCGAATCAAGGTTTTAAATTATATGTACTTGTTCACTTAAAAGTGCCCATTAAATTAGGCGTGTTATATTTGAATACCTTTATGTCAAACAATATATTATTGTTAACTCAAACAATAAATAACAATAACACTCTTTTACTGGACTCGATTGATTGATAACTATCGTATTTATGGGCTGCCTTCCCTAGTTTGCGATTTTTTTTCAAGGCAACCGTATATTTGATAGAGAAAACAGGAAGACACGTATTGAAAGTTTTTTTTTTTAATCCAAATAAAATTATTTAATTTGCAATTCACGTTAGTTATTAATCAGCCCTTGAGAGATCCAGGTTATGATGTTTAATGAACCCCATTTTACGTTTATTCATAGATTCTTTGGTGCTATGTTTCAGTTTTTAAGGCGATCGTCAAAAGATGATAGCAATCAAAGAATTAAATTAATTTTGTCGTCGAAATCGGATGACGGTTCTTCAGTTTTCCAGTCGTTATATGCAACTTGAGGGTAATTTAATAGGGTTGTTGGTATATCCACTTTTATATTAGTTGCTCTTACGATTCCTACCTGTATTTTCGGTGTAAGTTATTTATTTTCATGCGGCTTGTAATGTGTACAGGTTCAGTTAAAAATACTTACGACATGTTAATAGGACAGGAACGTCTGGATAACCAGGATACTAAGATTTTACTTCAAGGGACCACGTCATACCAAGTCACTGTTACAGACTACCTTTTAAAACCATCAACTATATCATTACCTTTCATGGAAAGTTCCAGAATACCTCACAAAGATGATTCGGTTATATTATCAATGTATCTCTGTTACACAAGAAACCTTACCCAGGATAATTAATAGTCTATTCATAGCGAAACTAATGAAATAATAGTTCTGAAAAGAAATACCAAATTTTAAATATTCCGATTATTTCACTTCAACTTTCGCCTTAACCGCTAGTTTTATTTATCCACCGATATACCCTAATGGAAAGAGACTACCGTGTTCCATGGCCTAGAGACAACATAAATGTTACAGATGCATCGCTGTCTAAGGGCCGGAAGGTTACGACTATTATGCATGTCCACCGGCTACTTTACGCTACGGACCGGAAAAGTATTAAGATCCCTAACCGGACATGCTTTTGCATAGCACTCTAGCACCAGCAGTGGTGGTTTTGTTTGTGCTTATATATTTATATCTTCACGCCAAGTCCTTAACGGAGTAGGCAGACAGTATCGAGTGTCAAAAGCCACGATCCTAGCAGACTTGCCTAGCTTCCCACACAGTCATTGCTTCTCATACAAACACATCGGTTTCGGTGACTATTCACACCACCCTCGTTCAAAACCCGTGTGCTATTTGATTGTGGATTCTCCCTAAGTACCTACATCATGGATAGATGATAATAATGTAGACCTCACTCTTGCATTGAGTCTAAGAAAAGTAATATAGGTTAGTCAAAGCTCCATGTTGACTTCTTTGAACAGAATGTTTACCATTACAATATCCGGTCGTTTGTTGCTTTAAAAACTAAAAAAATTCCCATAAATAAAAACAAAGAGTTTGACGTTGACAATGTATTTTGTCCGTGACTTGTTGCCTTTCACATGTAATTGTATAGAAATCAAAATGGATGGTGTTTATTCACATTTATCCCGACAAATATTTTTACTGAATCGTTGGTTTTCATAGTCCTGTTCCCAATTAAAATGGAAATTGGAGGCACTCGACGCACGTCTGATGAAACTCGAATTTGTAAGTATATTACTGCAGCTAGTTGATAATTTTGGCGGATTCACTGAATTATAACTCTTTATGCCCCTATAGTTTCTATCAGTTATCATAAATCTAAAATTAAAAATGCACAAAATACTTACTCTGGTCTATAATTGATGCTTAATAAGCATGATTTTACACCGCAACTCAACATACTATAATATTTAAATTAATAGAAGAAGGCGTTACTTGTTTTGGCGCCATCGAGAGAAAAGATGGTCGAAGTTTTTTCATAATTATTGAATTTCGTGTTAATATTGAGTGAAATTAGTCAATTTTGGTGGCATTTTGTACAATTTTGTTCAGTGAAAGAGCACAAATGGAATAATTACTAAGAAATTGGCGTAACGTGTATTTCCTCGTTGCCGCCAAATCTCATTACAGAGCTTGTGTAATGAGCCACCGCTTTACCCAAGAGCCTGACATGACTTCCTGACGACTTATGACTGATGACTTATTATAATTAATTAAAAATGATATAAAATTCGATTCAAATTTCTACTTGACTAATGGCTAAATACTAACGTGAAGGCCAAAACCTAAAGAAAGAAAAAAAGAAGGCGTTACTTTGCGTATCTGTATCTGCTCGATCTTTGTGGAGTGCAGTTGATTTCTCCTGATGATGCTTCGGTTACGAAGCGAAACGTACGTTGAGTTTTTGGTAGTGTGCGTATTGTTGGTGCTAATAAAACAGTTTAGTGGTGTGTATTGTGTGGAGCTGGATATATTTGGGAGTTTTAGCTTCCGGTAAGTCCAATTCATTCTTTTTCCTGTTTTGTTACGCCATAAGACGTATACATTTTTTCGCGGGAAATTGCAAATTTAATAAGTTTATTTGGATTTACTTTATTTAGTTTACGAAGCCCGTAGACTTGGCCCATTGATGTCACTTTGCCGTTTATTCTACAACGAAGTAACAAAGTATAAGTACTCATTGTAAAAAATAACAGTATCTATTTTTTTACAGACAAATTGGATAAGTTAGGAAAAGTGTTAAAGTATTTTAGTCGAGAATTACAAGAATCGTTACTGTAAACGACGGAACGGAAAGTTATTGTGTTTTTAATTTTATGTGTATTAACAGTTACAGTATTTTCTACAAACTGAATATGAGAAAAGCACACAAAAGTTATTTCTTCACATTTTTTAAATAGACTATTGTTTTTTTTTCTACAAAATACTTTATTTAACTCTTTATATTTACCATCTTGCCTGACGGTTTTACTTTTCGTAGCATCATCAGGACTGTGATCAGGACTTTACAACCAAAGATGAATAAATCTGATTTATTTCAATTTCATTTGTTTAGTATTTGGTTGTACGTTACTGCACCAAAGTAAAACATAAAGTGTAAAATAAAGTGTTATAGAATTACATCAAGTGCTGACGATTAGAATAATAGATCTGTTAAAATATTTCTGTTTATATCGAAAGAAAATACTTTGTTACATTTTTCCGTCAAATCTTAGAAAGTAGCAATATTCTGATCTTTAGTAAAATAAATGTCGTACTCGTACACTTTTGATGACGCCTTACAAGTCCTTTTTTGGGATTAGATGGTAAACAAATAGATGTCGTTTTAATGAAATTACCATATTTCACAACACAGATTTCATTTGATATGTTTCAATACAACAATTTGATATGTTTCCTCGTGTTGGTTCGGGCTCCTGTGCAGAATAGACCATCTGCCTTTCTAGCCAGGCAGCTCGTAAAAGGCGAGCATAGGCTTATCATCACTAACACCGTGACATCTGACTAGGTGGTAGAGTTTCAAGCGACTCGCCAGGATTGGTACCACCGCCTTACCTATTCCTGCCACCTTAACGTCATGACGTGTTCCGGTTCGGAGGGTAAGGTAGCCGGTAAACTTACTTTTGCTCGAGACCTAATATCCTAACCTCAGGTTGGCAACGCACCATTACCATCTTTGGTGTCTCTAGGCAGAGTCAGTTTCTTACCATCAGGAAATCCGTCTGCTTGTTTGCATTCCTGTAACATAAAAAAAAAACTTAACTTGGATGCCATGTTCCCCGTGATTAAAATAGTTCCAATAGTCAAATTCCTGTAATTAAAAGAAACCGTAAAAGACTGAAACCAGAATCGACCCGCGTTCCTGGTGTTTTTTGTTGAAGCTGTTTAACGATTTCAAATTAAATGATGAAATGCTTGAAGCTTATGATTCTAATAATTATTAACAGAACCAGTAAGTTAAGATAACAAGAGGTAATAATCACATTCTTAAATGGAGAAACACTTGTACTGTTTTACGTATTACTTATGATTCGTTATTTTAGTAATAGCCTACCAGTTCGCTTATAAGTGCACCATTAGGGCTAAACCTTAAACTACTCACTTACTCTATTTTATATAAAAGACTAAACTAAACTATCTAAAATATATAATAATTATTAATACAGTTTTATTATTATGATTTATATAATTATTAATTGGATAGTTTTTGACAATAAAAATGGTTGGCATTACCTATCGCTCGGGTGTTATCCGTGGGTGTTGTCAATAGTGTTTCCAAAACAGGCGTAATACGTATGAAAAAAGTAACAAATGTAGAAGTTAGAATCTATCTCAACCTTGAAAGAGGATAATTTTAGCCTATCAAGAAATGGACTTGGCATAAAGATGTGTATATATGTAAACAGTCGTGTTACAAAAAAATCTTCAATTTAAAACTTATATTGTTACATACGTATTTACCCACTTAGTTGTTATGTGGCCACTTCATGGCTCGATTGTATCATAAGTAGTATTTATTCATTAACACTATGTGATTCTACCTTTACTTATAAGTGACTGTTAAGATCTGCTTTGTGATAGGCCTTTGTATAGTGTGGAGAACATTATTTATGTAAGTAACATTAACCATGACTTGTTTTAGGTGTAAGATGCCGTACCTACAAAATAAATATAATTTGAGTTGAGTACAAACTTTGTTCAGTATTTTTAAAGCAAGTTAAAATAAAATAGTTGGCACTTCCGCACACTTTACAACAAGTTATTGCAATTTTAAATCTTTAATCTAGACGATTCTCAAAGCAAAACGAAGTAATAACCATTTTTACAAGATTAAACCTTATCTGGCTTAAAGCCAGAATCCTGTGTTTGCCAGCGTGTATGTTACTGGTCTTAGTGCTTGTTCATAAAATTAAAGTCTTGCATATCCTTTCATATAAAATTAAACAGAATTAGCTTAAATTGAGAGCGATATATTGTATGTAAGTGGTAAACATAAATGTTTTCTGGATATAACATATATATAATTAATAATGCGGAATCACAATTCCGCAGACAGGTATACGAGATACTCGTACGATGATACAATAATCACCTTTTGGCAGTTCCGCGCAATTGGAGCCGGTCTGTTGTGAGCAAGCGGGATAAGCAATTAAGTGAAGCCCATCATCTGCAGCCCTCTCAGCCGGCACCCCAAGAGGTCCTAAGGGCTCTATACTCTGCCTTCTCATCTCTTTGATAGAGAAAGGTACTGAGGAACAGCCGTCCGGGTCCAGTTAATTTCTCCCATAAGCACCCCGAGTACTGAGCCCTTCTCCGTGATAAACGTTGCAAAAGTGCCCCCCTCCCCCATTGGGAGCTTTGTACTACTATTTCTCTAGAAAGATTTTCAACGTATAGTTCCAGGCTTAAGTTTTTAGAGACCTTAACTACCTAATTTTAGGCAAAACAGTACACAATTTTGTAATTCTAACAAAAGGTAATTCAAGAGAATTTAGTAAAAAGAATTACAATGAAAATATGTAACAAAAAGGGTGAAAGTCCTTAACAAGTTTTGCGGAAAGGCATGAATGTTTAAAAGCATCTAACGTTTTCTTTGAGCCGAAGAAATGAACTAAATATAATTTTGAAACGCGTTTTATACAGATTAATTATGGTCTCCATCAGGCGTTTTATATACAATTGAATTGTTCTTTACTACAAAATACTTTGATTATTGCTGTCATGGGTTGTTGTTACTGCTATTGTCGGATAATCATTATACCATTTATAATACAATAACATACATCATATACGGCCTTACAAACAAACACGTTATGAAATATGAATATAATATAAATACTCGGCCATATTGGCTTTGTGAGTGTGGGTAGCCACTAAAACCTATAAGGATAGCGATCACTGTTGACGAGGTGGAGTGTGCTTTGCATCCGTCACAAATCACACTAAGGCGGGCTGGGCTACATCTTTTCGTGTGTCATTCTGGACAGCATATGGTTCAAAACCGGTCAAAAATGTGATTTGCAACGTTGCCGTTCGGTGCATCTATGCACCAATAACTTGGTATAGTTGTAATGTAGTTACGCCGAGTTTAGTTGTAAATTCTTAGCTATTCACAAATTATTGTCAGTATAACTTGTCCTAATATAACTGTGGTATTAAGAAAACGCGTGGACGTAAATCCAAATTACTTTCATTTTTCTTATAAATGACATTAAAAGCTCATCCGTAAAACGCTCAACGTGTGTGGTGTCTATAGGCCATAGTTGTCTTTTACCACCAAGAAAGTCGTGTGCTTGCTTGATGAATTATAACAAAAAAAATCAAGCCCGTTTTTTAATTTTCATGTTGTACACAGTTTTTGAGTAAAAGACAAAAAATAATCTATTGTATTGAATTTACCTAAAAATATAATAGTGATAATAACAAAAACAACGGTAGTTGATGATATTGACAGTGACGGTAATGGTGACGGTCATGGTTTTGGTGACAATATTTTGAAGGTGTCGTAATAGTGTCACGACTGGAAACGATATCGTGACGGTTACAAGAAGGTGCCGGATTAGATGATAATGCCGTGACGGTGATGGTGTCGATGAGAATATCGTGACTGTCGTGATAATATAATGATGGTGTTAGTGACAATATCATGACGGTGTCTTGACGATGACGTGAAGATGTGATGAGATCGAAACGATGTTGACGATGTCATGACGGTGTTGTCGTTGATATGGTCTTGTGATGATGTCATCGCAGCGCACTGACGATTAAGCGAAGATATCCTGACGAAAGAACATTTTCCGTTCTTAATTTTTAAGAATGAAAAAGATTTTTGCCAATTTCACCCCAACTTAATTATTTACCATAATATACATCTTCTTTTTTATATAATTGTAAGTCGTTTTACAAACAGATACTTAGACAAAGTTATACGGATAATGGCGTAATCATTTGCCAGAATTTCATTCGCGATAATTTCATCTGCTGTAAAGGTCAACAGGCGTAATATTGTTTCTCATAATTTAATATGTCATACTCATTGTTTACTATATTAGTCACGTGCTAGAAACTTTGTTTCCCATAAGGTCAATTCAATAATATCGTTTGCTAGCATTATTGTAAGCCGTATTATCACAAGCCATACCATCATTTACCATCTAAATAACTTCTAGGAAAAGAACATAAATTCGTTTTAAACTAAATGATCAAATGAAAATCTAAACCAGGTATGGTTTGGTTTGGTTAGGTTAGAACATGAAAGACAACGCATGAGTCGAGCGAGCGAAGCGAGAGTTCCGCAGCAGCCGCCGGCGAAGTGCCAGAAAGCTGATCGCTTTTTTTAGTACAAAGGCGTTAGGTTAAATTTATATGGAAGCGATTTTGGTCGTATAAAGAGATAATAGATATTAGAAATAAAAATAACTACATTATTATGTAATCATACTGTCATATTTATTAGAAATTAGAAATACATAACCGTATTATGATATATTTCTTAAAACTTACATTTACCTAATGTAAATACAAATTTTTGTAAGGCATTTAAATATTCTGTTACATAATATTTTTGCAATTAATAAAATAGATAACAATACGTATGGCACTCCTATCATTATGGAAACTAATTTTAGGGCAAAGAAGAGTATGCCACAAGTGTATTATGGTCAACAAAACATTAGGGCAAATAAAAATTCGGGCAAATGAAATTCTGGAATTTGTTTTTATTTGTTTTTAAAGAAACATTCCCTACTTACAGATATATTATTTTTTAAATTTATACTCAATCTTGCCACACACATGTTAATGTTAACCTTTGCAGTGTTCCAGTTTACAGTGATAAGGTAACCACTAATAGATTTACTGCAGAGGCTATCACCTCTATGTGCACATTATGTTATTATCATCAGATCAGTATGTAAGCTACATCCTTCCTTTATAAAAGAAACCAATTTCAAAAAATAACACCTTCGAATCAGATTCAAACGACGTTAAATTTGAGGAGTCAATTCAGAAGCATCGCAACACCACAAAATGTAATTTCGTTACGCTTATGTTAAAGGTCTTTGTGAAGCCATAATAAGTTCACAAACACAGTTTTCATTAACGGGAATGCTGCAAAAGATATAAAGTTACCCGCCATCTTGTTTATATGCTAATGTGTTTTGCGTGGTTTATAGAAAAATGTTCCACGATATTCGCCTTTAAAGTTCTGCAATACGGGATAATTTTACTTAGTTACTTTATCTTAAAGGTGTTCGGTTATGTGTTTAGTATTTTCTCGTTTTCTTTTTTACTGTCTTAAAACGTTTGTTATGGATAGTAACGATCGCTTTATAGACTTTTAGCAATTTCTTTCGGTTTTGGTCCGTCCGCCAATATGAATTTGATATTATTAGGGATTAGGCGATTAGCCATTTAGTTAAAAGGATTTTGGTATTTTTCCCTGTTTAAAGGGTGAAATAATGTTAGATGCGAGTAGTATTTTTAGCAGTTGCTCGGAAGAATATTAGTAATCGCCCCATTGCTCTTCCAGTTCCGGAATCAGTAAAAATATAGACCGTTATCTTGATCAGGTGGTTAGTCAGTATAAAATATATGTTTCTTACGTCATAAAAACAAAAACCTCACGTAATGAGTCACTAGATCATTTTGAATTTTAATATTTTTTTCGCGTGTAATTGCCCAACATATTACATCGCTTTCATGGAATGTTTGTACCAATTAAAACCAAACAGTGGGAAATCAAGACACACGTTTGTAGCACCAAACAAACAACTCCATTAAGTTAACAATTGCTTATGCTAGCACATTGTACAGGTACATATTATTGGCACAGCGCTACCCGAAATAGTTTTGCCTAACTATAACTTGCAACACAACTATCAAATACTCAAATATCTAGACTCGTCTGAGATTTTTAGAAATTCTTGAAACTATCTAACAATTCCTTATTGTTTAGCCAGAAAAAGGTCATCCCAAATTAAACAAGGTTCTAAAGATTTTCTTAAGTTTTTGCGCTCAAGAAAGGCGTTTCTTCAGCATATCGATTCACAAGATGATATCCATTATAACTAGATATAATACTTCAGTAAACATTATGGAGCCAATCGTTTCGCAGGTCATTCGTTTGTTGTCGAAACTAATTTAAAATTTTGTGAACAATTAAAATATTATGCTTGTGTGGAATAATGTATGTTGCCTGCATACGTTGCAGACTACAGCTAGGCTTATACAAAGTACCTAACTTCGATACTGTAATGTTGTAACCACAAGGTAATTACTCAATAACTCGTACCATCAAAGTCCTCGCAGACACTGTCGATATCCCTGATAACAGCTATCAGACTTCAAAAACAATTCCCTAACTTTAATAATACAAAGTTTGGAAGATGAGGGATTCGAAGGTATATATCACAAAGGGCTGGCAATCATTTGAAGTTGCATTTTAATTTAAACTAGTGGGTCTGTACTTTTTTGCGTGAGGTAATCTGTACTGGATACCTTTGTGTCACGGGCGTAATACAACGGCTACGTGTCCACCCCTTCGCCAAGCACCGGAACTGTCCGGTTTTCTTACATGCTTCTAACTAGTTTGTTACCGCATGAGCTAATTATTTTAATGCATGTATGAATCGGATGCAACTGCAAAATTATTATGACATCGAGTTAATTCGATGGTGGAACAGAAAATTAAGGTGGCTTTAGTAACTTCAGAATATCCCAACATAGTCCTATCGTGTTTGGATTTATTTGATACGTGTTGAATAGTACTTCGCTAGTCTACAGCTGGGAATAAACTTTACACATAAAAGCTTGTAACAAAACCAATATTTTATGTTTAAAACTTATTTTATTTGATTGAATTGTACCTAAATGTCATTCCGTAATTTTAAACAATTTTTATGTTCATTTAATGTTCATTTATGACATGCCTAATCAAACTATCAAATGCTAAATAAATTACACACTCTGGGCTTACCAGATCCTAAACCTATTTTTTTTAATATTTTCCACGTATTTGCTTTATATGGTTTTATTATAGGTTTATGTATACAGACATAACTGAGCATGAAAACGATAAATTTAATTATATTCATAATATGGTCGCTGGTAAAATGGTATACTCAAATTTGCACACCTAGTGTAGTTTGATATATCTTGAAAGAAAAGACAGCTCCATTTATCGCGGAAAAAGCTGCGAGTAACAGCTAGTCTGTATACATAGAAGGCAAAGATGACTGATGTATCAACGCACAGAACAACGGGAAATCGTGTTTGGAATATAAAATTTAGCCCAAATATTTTCTAAAGATTGTTTCTCAAGACTTCATCCTGCAATGGGAAGAAATAGTGAATAAAAGGCTTTTATATTCCTTGAATAATTTTGCATGAAATTTCGCATACATTTAGTAAGGCAAAAATTATAACATACTTGTTTCCGCATTTTTGACAATTCAACCCCTAAGAGGATGTCGCAATTCTCCCATGGCTCTACTCATAGCTGCATCGGGCGGAAGAGAAAACGGATTTTGTAGCGGTTCTCCGCGGTGGTTTACGCGCTCGTCCGCGTGGATGAATTTAACGCGGTTTGATCAAGGTCACTGCCAAAATGAACACAGAAATACTAGCAAAAATATGGCTTATATGGAGTAGAAAGAAAAAAAAAACAAAAAGATACTGTGTTCATTTATTTCCACGAAGCAAAACTCAAGATGAGACATTCACGGTGTCATATAAAATACCTGCACCTATGACGATCCGCGCGGTTATACTGCGCCCCGTGTATTGTGCACCACCTCTCCGTGCGGACTACAGTGCAGAGGTGCGGTTGCGGCGCGGCGGGAACAACACTCGACTGTGCTGTCGGGCGTAGTTCGTGTGTTAGGTATCCACGGATTTATAAGAGGCCAACTCAACTTAGATCCACTTAGAGAGAACCAAATTTTAAACAAGTGGACAGACCAAACCGTACTAGAAACCTAAGCTTTCGGACACGTACTCGTCTCATAAATAAATATCCCTAGACAAGTTACACAAATTGACTAACCCCAAAGTAAGCAAATTATATGCTTGTGTCATGGGTGTTAGTCAACGATTCTAATACATAGAAATACTTAAATAGATACCCATTTAATAAACACCCAGATCCGGAAATGCAGACATCTAAATGTTCATCATACAAATGTCTGCCTCCGCCGGGAATCGAACCCGAGCCTCGCGGTTGATCAGCTACTAAACTAGAGCTAAAGCTACTAAAAAATAATAATATGTAAAGTTATTTTTATCCGACGCAAAATACAAAATGTATGGTTACAACGTAAACAAAACATTCTACTGGTTACCGCCGCCCGCAATAGCATTCGCAGGCTGGTGACATCATGACTCGTACAAGGTACGACGTAGCGTGACAACAAGCGAAGAATTAACGTGGACTATTTTAAACTTATGTTTATATCAGAAAATATTACAATTTGGCACTAATATTTAAAATACAATATCATTTTAGACTTAACTGTCTTGTATTAAAATTTCCAGTCCTTTGATGGTAATCATGGATATTATTAGAAATATTTTATGCTAAATTTATTTATTCATACATTTTATTAATACTACAAATACACAGATATAATGCTATTTCTTAAATGTCTTTGTATTTTCAGGAAAACAATTCGTGGTTTCTTTTTAAAATCATCAGTAATGTAGGTATATGTATGTATATTAACATGTTTGTGTATATTAACAAAAACGTATTGCAATCAATGAAACTGGTAAAATGTATCAAGTGCCAACCCTACTCTGCCCCAATCACATTAAATGCAATCGATCCTAGCGACGACAAGTATCCACCTCCTGTGATACCTCTGAAACTGGATAACGTTGTTACCGACAAATCTCATTACACAGACAAACTGACGCCGTGATATCAGATATGTTGTACCCGAAGGGCCTTCTGTTAAATAAAATATGTTATTGTTTGAATCTCACGACTTGAGATAAAAAAATGTTCATCACCATGACGAAATTTTGTTGTTACGAAATATGCTAAAAAGCTATATTTTTCTTTTTCTTGATACCTTTATCTTGATAAGTATTTAAAACGGAATGATCATAATAATAGGCATGATGACAAATTTTGGAAATCGAGCAAACCTTTTTGGCTTCCTTTACATTCATTACCTTTTCATACAAACACGCCGGTTACGGAGATTCTTGGCTCCACCCTCGGATAATATCCGACTGATCTGATCGTGGAATACCAACCTTGGTCTTCCCGGGTACCTATATCCATCCACATTCGCAATGTATATCTGCTTTGTCAATCTTTCATCTGCTATTCTTCCTACATGACCGAACCAGTGCAGAATGTAAAAACTGTACTTGTAGGTACTTAGTTTACTAGGATTACATAAGTAGGTGTATCTAATATCTTCAATATAAATTAATTGTAATGTAATTAATTAATTCTTTCGACATGTGAAAACGTCCAAAAGACTGTTTTCTCGTGAAAGTTTACTATTTTTTTTTTCAAGCCAAATTTATTTTATTGTGTTTCGGTTTTTGAACTCACTTCATGAATTTTATAAACTATAAATTCATATAAAAAGTTATTGTTGATTGTCCGTTCTTAGAGGTCAAGATATTCTCGGGGACGATTCGGCATATTTGGACCTATGTTTCTGAATCCACTAGTTTGGTCTTATGAAATGTTATTATTTAATTTTTATTATTTTATATGACAAGACAATAAATACGGCTATTTTGATGGTAAGACTTACCGTCCAATATAGACACAGACACAGAAGATTCAAATATTTTATTTTATTTGCATCGCATTCATTTACTGTATTGAAGTATAAATTAATAAATGTTTTGGAAGAATTTTTGAAAAAAAAAACCAAAAAAACTCATCAGCAAAATATATTTTATGAATTCCAAATTTTCCGGAAGTGTTTTTAAATTATGCCACTTTTCACCATATTCGCTTGTCCAACCATGTGCCTAACACCTTCTGAAACTAAACTCTTCTTAAGCCAAGTCATTTAATTAACGGCATATTTAATATAAAAATAACAAAAAAATTAAAAAAAAACTACGAAGCCGCACTCCGGGAGTGCCGGCAGAAGTGAAAACTTGAATTTTGGAATGATTAGGGAATAATTTTGCACGAATTGCTTTAATTATCAGTATTAAATTACTATCATATTTTATTAATGTGGTAAAATAAAACATTAATTTATTCCGCTATCGTACATAAACATGACAACACGAACATTTGCGAAAGCGCCCTGCGCCGTCTTACGAATTTTGGATCAAGTCACATGTTCTGACGCGAGTTTAGAAGTCTTTATCCATTCCAAAAAAGTGCGCAACGCCGCTAAAGAAGTTTTCACTTTGAAAAATTGATAGAACTCTTACTTCTAATAACTAGAACTAATGTAGTTGATATTAACTTTTTAAATATAAGCGAAAGAAGCAGCAAATTAGTTTAAATTTTATAACTGAGAATGTGAGACGAGAGCTGTACTTTATACATTTATTTGTTTTAAAACGTGCAAAGTTGGAAGTGGCGGCAGCGGGGACCATCCATAAACTGTAATCTTGAATAACTTAAAGCAGTTATAGAATACTTCATCCTCGCTGAAGTTATTAAAAATTATGAACTTTTGTAGTTTCAGATTCAGATTTAGTATTTAAAATTGTAATTGCATTTATATTATATTTAAAGTTACTGCAATAAAAAAAATATAAACCTGGCGGAATTAAAGTTGATTTTTTCTGACATGACGAGTCGGGCAACAAGAAAGAAAATGTGATTTCTCAATTTTCTAATGAAAGCAAAATTGGATAAGTGCGCGCGATTGGCAATAAGATTGCCATCATACTGTGTAAAATCTTTCGAGAGACAAAGGTGCGCTGGATTTGCCTCCGCTAACATTTTTAGCAATATGATTTCTTTTATTTAAAGTCATTTTGGACAAGGAGTAAGTATCCCCTGTGTTATTCTGGATTCTCTGTGTAGAATAGACGACCTTCCTCTCTTCCTGTCTGGGTCATTACCAGCTAGGCCACTGGTAGTCGAGTGCTGTGCAAATTACCACGGTAAATGCTCCACCGCCTTGCGTATTCTTGCTGCCAGTGTCATGTTTGGGTCCAGAGGGTGAGGTAACTATAGTGTTACCTAGCATCCTGACCGCAGCACAAAGATCATCAGGACTTGATCTTTCTATGGTTCCAACTTTCCACCATTAACTAATTATTTGTTATGGATATTTCAACTATAAAGTTGCGCAACGTAATCGTGTTGGTGGTTCAGAGTTTGTGTGCAAACATTGAAATACATAATTTTCTTTTGTTTCAGTCAATTTAAAGATGCAGTTGATTTTTCAGTAATATTTTTTTCATTAAAAATACAAAAAGCGGTCTTACCATAAAACATGACTATAAAAATTTCCTACTACAGTAAGAAATGAGATACAAAATGAGATTTAGGTATGGTTTGTCATACATTTTTTATCAAACAACTCTAGAAAGGAGGAGGGTTTCAATTGTGTATGTTTTCGTTCTTTTTGTATGTGTTATATTTTTTTTGTGTTACGCGTTTACTCCGCCAATTACGAATGGAATTTCTACTTTTTTTGTAAGGTAGATCGTGTATTTTAAGTTAATCCTCTTTGTAAATCTGGATTACATTATCTACATATTACTTACTTATATTTTGGTTGATTTTATTATCATTCTTAAATACGAAATGTTCATTCTTAACAAAACAGCAACGTTACAACACTTTCACGCTATCGTCATGACACCGTTACGACGTTATCACCAACATTGTTATTTCCACCATCACCGTCACCTCGAAAATTGTTAATGACCGTTGTCTTTGCCAATGTTGCTGTTAGGTATGTTTTTACTCGTATGTCAATTCATTACAACAAAATTCTTTTTTGACTGTTACTCTAACACTATTTGCCACATAAAACTTTAAAAAACAGATTTGAAGTTTTCAAATGACGCCATTAATTGTGATACCTTACACGAAACAATTTTCCAAGATTTAGTCTAGAATTTTTTTAGTTAAGATTTATATTTTTCACCTCACTTATGACGCACTCGAAACTCCTACTAGTTTAAAATCCTAAAAATGAAACTAATTATAATTTAAACTTTTTCTTGATCTCTCTCTTTTATTTCAATTTATGGAAAATAACTACAAAAAAAATTTACACCTCAAAGAAAGAAACAAAATTACATTTCAGACAGGATTGGAACCTGCACGCTTTCGTCTTAAGCCGACGAATGCTCCAACCATTTTAGCTACTGAGAATTCCACTTCCGTTGAGAAGTCTTTTTTTCGCGGGTAGCTATGTCCTATAGACACAATGTCCAGTGTAATATTGCTAAATGAGTTTATCGTTACATTGGAATTCACATTTTGCAATGGCATTAACTTTCGTTTCTCTCAATGTATTTTCATTTATCTAAAGTCAAATATAACTTGATAGAAAATAATTTTTAATTTCTTAAATTTATCTAGATTTCTAGTTTAAATTACTTAAATAATTATGTACTAACTTTTGCAAATTTAGTCTTCGAAGATAACAAGTAGATGGTAACGAAGAATCGGCCTTTCAGTATACATATGATATATTTCGTTTCAGTATCAGTAGGTATAGTATATCATATTTTGATGTTTCTTTTTCTTTGGTTTTGAATGACAATCAAATAAACAAATTTCCTTATAAAGTAAACGACAATGGTTAAATTTCGATGTGACACCTTCCAGCTGGCAGGCAATCGATTCCTTCATCCTTCATCAGTAATTAGTCAAGTCGCCTTGCGCCTACATCACAAATGCTTGGTAAATTTTTTTGTTGCGGCATTTACTAAAACTGTGATATCCCTTATAATATACATTCATTGAAACGAAATAGTGTCAAGAACAAGTTATTTCAAAATCAAATATTTTTAATGAAAATTATGTTTTTTTTTTATAACATTGGAAGGCAAATAAGCAGACGGATTTCCTGATGGTAAGAAATTCCCGCCGCCTAGAGACACCAAAGGTGGTAATGGTGCGTTGCCAACCAGAGGCCGGGATGTTAGGCCTCGAGCAAAAGTAAGTTAACCGGCTACCTTCCTTCCGAACCGGAACACGTCATGACGTTATGGCGGCAAGAATAGGTAAGGTGGTGGTACCAATCCGGGTGAGTCGCTGCGAAACTCTTCCACCTAGTCAGATGTCATGGTGTTATTGACGGCAAGCCTTTGCTCGCCTTTTACGAGCTGCCTGGCACAGAAAGGCAGATGGTCTATTCTACAAAGGAGCACGGACCAACACGGGGGTTTATTGCAAGCTTTTAAAATCACTTTTGCAAATACTGCCTTATTCATAAAAAGTAGTTAAAAAACCTCCTAAACATTACTTAGCTAATTATTTGAATAAGCCTTAAACATTGTTTAAAAATTTGTTATTCATAAAGTACATTTTGACAGTGTTTAGTTAAATACTGTTTAACTTGGTAGGTTTTGGTAGAAAAGTGAATTAAAAAATTGTCATCCGTTGTCAACATTGTCGTTTCCATAGTGATTATATTCTCTTTTGTTTCCATGTTGTTTTCTATATAGTTTCTGAATACAGTATTGGACATCTATGACCTCTTGCTAAAGAGTATTTTTATTCCTTGTCTATAACTATCTACCTGCTAATGTAGTGTGCACTGCCTGGGCGTGGGCTATGTAACTTAATGGCGTTTTCTAAACAATGTGATGTCAAAGTTTAGTACTACTAGTATTGTACTATAATAAAATTAAATTTATTAGAGTAAATAAAAGTTGATGCAACATAGTCACAAAACATTTGAACTGATACATTGAATTTCAAAAATAATGTTGTTAATGCATCTACATTATGTTACTAAGCTAAATATAAAATGATGTCATTTCTGTGATATTTCCCCCCGTGTTAGTTTAAGTTCCTTTGTAAAATATACCATCTCCCTTCCTTTTAGACAGCGTGTAAAAAGCGAGCATAGGCTTACAGTCACTAGCACGGTGACAACTGACTAGGAGGCTGAGTTTCGCAGCGACTCACCCGGATTGGTACCACCGCCTTACCTATTCCTGCCGCCATAACGTCTGCGCTTGCTGTTAAATTGTTACGATTCGGAGAATAAAGTAGCTAAGCTTACTTTTGCTCGGGGCTTAACATCCCAGCCTCAGGTTGGAAAATCACCATTGCTACCTTTGGTGTCTCCTGGCGGCGTGAAATTCTCACCATTAGAAATAGTTTAGTCTATTTTTTTAGTCTAGTCTACTTTTTTGCTTCCAATGTTATAAAACTATTAGTTTCTTCATATGAGTCATTGGCCATCTCCGTAATTTGACATTTTATTATAGTCCTATATCGTTGCAAAATGAATTATAATTGTTGAAATCAAAATATTTCAATGCGTATATTATAGAAAATACATAAGAATACACAAATAAGCCTTATTAAATGGCTATTTGTTGCATTTTGTCATTGCACATAAAATCAGCTGTTTGAAATTTAGTCAGTCATCTTGTTGGTTAAGATTTAAAACAAGGGTCCGAGGTTGTTTAAAGTGATAGCTGTTTAAGAGTACATATTAACATATGATTAACTCAAAAAAGCGTTAATGAATAAACATTTTTTTAAACATGATTTAAATTGGTGATTAAAAGTTAAACAAAGTTTATGAATAGGCCTGATCATACATTATATTTAAGTGCTACCAATTACCACATAAAAGGCATATTTGAGCCATCCTTAAAAATATAGCTAAAGGTCATGACTGACTTTGAATACGACTTTTGAAAGGGAACTTCAGACCTGATTTTGCCTAACATTAGACGCGTAGCGCACGGGATGGAAGCTCTAAAAAAGATTTTTTTTCGGTTTGGCGCCAGATCTTGAAGATTGTAATCAGGATAATTTTTTGCTACTGTGTTGACTCTGTCCTTGATACGTGTGCAAAGTTTCAATTTACTATATTTGACGAAAAAATTGCCCTAACATTCCATTATGATACCATTGGTATATATATGTAAGTTACCAACGAAGTTACTAAAATTACGTCAAATGTAATAAAATAGTCATGCAATATCGTAGTCTATGCAAATGCATGTTAAATAAACAATCGGTAAGAAAGCGTAACACCAGTAAATGCGGAGGGCAAAGCAATGCTTAAAACTTATTCTTGCCATTGAAGTAAGGAGCATGCAAACTTTAATCTCGCCAAAGAGAAATATCGTAAAAGTCTACTCTAAAGCGTCGTTGGAGGTTTTTCTCGACATCTGCACTTCCTAACTTGAAATGTTCTTTTTTATTAGCAAATGTTTTATATAAGCTTCGTTCCCAGAGAACTCTACGGCAGTACGGCAGTTACCTACAGCAGTATTTTTTTGTTCTTAAGCAATTTTACTTTGAATGTTCTAATCATTTTCAACTCGTTAATCACTTAACCTATAATAAATGTAACATTTTTGTAAAACATATATTAATTAGAAATTTATAGTTTTTTTTTTATAATGGAAGGAAAACAAGCAAACGGATACCTGATCGTAAGAAATCGACGCCGCCCAGAAACACCAAAGATGGTAATGGTGTGTTGACAACCTGAGGCCTGGATGTTAGGCCTCGAGAAAAAGTAATTTTACCGGCTACCTTACCCTCCGAACGGGAAAACGTCAACGGCAAGCATTGGACGTTATGGTGGCAGGAATAGGTAAGGCGGTGGTACCATCCCGGCGAATCGCTATGAATTTCTACCACCTTGTAGGATGTCACGGTGTTAGTAAAGGTCAGCCTATCCTCGCCTTTTAAGAGCTGCCTAGCAGGCAGGCAGATGGTCTATTCTGCAAAGAAGTCTGGACCAACACGGGGATTTGCAGATTAGTTATTTACATTAATTAATACCTTTATTATAATTTACAATCATTCCAATCAAGTGTAGAGGACATGTTCCTAAAATTTCAAAACTACAATGGCACTCAGAACTTGTTGCCATAAAATAGTTGAAGTAGTACCAACCCATCGATGGTCGCATGTTGAATAAAGCCAATCTCAGAATAAAGCATCCGGTCAATAACTGGCGTTCGACCCAGATAATACGCTACATTTAAGTGCAATTTCGGAAATTGGATTACTTGATTTCCGGTGGACGAGCGAAATGTATTGTGCAGAATATTTGATCAAGTTCACAGCTTACAGCTTTGTAACAATTTCAACTGAAACAATTTTGTAATATCTCTACATAGTATAAAACAAAGTAGCTTCCTGTTTCCCTACGTATGCTTAAATCTTTAAAACTACGCAACTAATTTTATGCGGTTTTTTAATAAAGTGATTGAAGTAGAAGGTTTATATGTATATTTTAAAACCGGCCTAGTATCTATTATATAGACAATTAATTCTTTAATCTCGTTTGAGATAAAATTTTAAATACAGTGCGTTGTGGAAAAGTACAAGAATTTACCTTAAAGTTTACCTCAATACACTGGAATTCCACTAAGTGCTTACGATAAAAATATAGATTCTATTCTTTAATTTATCTCTATACTTAAAAATAAACAATAGCTGCGTTATTAATAAACAAAGACTAAAATTCAGAGCCTTCGCCGTGAGTTGGTACCTATAGAGTACGTCTAAAAATTTGGTGATCTTAGTTACCAAAAGAGGTGCTGTTTAAAGTTCTCATACAAAAAAATACATAGACGCTAGCTAGCATATATATTCTCGCAAGCGTCCCCATAAATCATTTGTATGAAAATTTTAAACAGCGTCCCTACCGGTAATTAAAAGGATATTTTTTTAGAAAAAAAGCGCTGTCAATTTCGATATGTCAATTATCGAACGTTATCTATACAAACTCATGGTAAAGGCTCAGAACTTTTACCATGAGTTAGCAAAATTACTTGTCGAAACCTATGGCACGTTTGGTCTAAAAATATAAATTATTTGTCGAAATCTATGGCACTTTTGGTCTAAAAATATAAATTACTTGTCGAAATCTGTGGCATTTTTTATCTTAAAATATATTTCTCTTAGTAACCAATAGAGCTTGTTAACTTGAAAAGCTGTAAATTCAGGGTACATTCAGTTGACATAAGTTAATATTAAAGTTCAGCTAATAATATCATTAAGTTAGACGGTAGAAGAGTGAATTCTGTGAATTGAAAATATATAAGTTTCGCAGCAATTCGCCCGGATTGGTACCAATGCTTTACCTTTTGCTGCCGCCATAACGTCCGTGATTGCCGTTGACGTGTTCCGGTTTAGATAACATATCCGGCAAAATTACTTTTGCTCGAGGTCTAATATCCCAGTCTCAGGCTGGCAATGCACCCTTACAACCTTTGGTGTCTGTAAGCGGCGTGAATTTCTTATCATCAGGAAATCCGTCTGCTTGTTTGCCTTCCAATACCATACAAATAAATAAATAAGCATATCTTCACGCTAAATCCTTCGGCAGGTTAGACAGAAAGTTTAGAGTAGGTACAAAGTAAACAAAGTTCGGCTAGTATTTAATAGTATTATGTACTAATTTTTTTCAGTTCTCAGTTCAGAAAAATGAAAGAATGTGACTGGAGCCACATCTGTTGAATAAGTTAGTTACCCGATGGTACCAACCAACAGAGCCTTTGGTCAGAATGACGGCCTTGTGCGATAGCGCATTATCTTAGTGCAAAATCCAAAAATTTTATGCGACGCATAATGCTCAAATAATATTCCTTATTTAGCGTTTGACCTTCTAGAAAGAACTTCGAATACAAATACGCGATAACCAAAGAAAACATTCAACATAACTATGACTTTTGAACGAGTTTGGCGTCACTTTTTTCGGTGTCGGTTCAATTGGAAGGCGCTACTCCGAACCTTGTAAACTAGGTTTTATGTAAAACTCATAAATCTACATCTCGTCACCAGTGATAATGCATTTCACGAATGTTGGGTCGGATTTGACTCGCTCTAGCATGTCCTCAGCGACTCTCATGCGATTGAGGTTTTGGAGAAAATTCAGGTTTTTTACAACTAACCGTGCGGCAACATGTTTCATACCCAAATGATTAGCTAAAATAATGCGGATACTCGTAAGATACCAAAAGTTCGGTGGCTATCTCTCTCAGAGTAATTGAATGAAGGTTTTCAATCACTGTTTCCTTCGCTTTTGCGATGTTAGCTTCAGTTGCAGACGTTGGCTTACCAGAGCGAGGCAAATCTTCCATCACATAGCGATCGCTTTTAAACGCTTTGTAACACTCATATGCACGAGGTTTTGTTGAAGTTGATTCATCCTTTCTTCTTTCTAAGAATTCTATAACATTACTATTGACTTCGAACACTAAGTTCCATGGGCGGTGAAAATTTTTAAACAAACTCTTTGTTCGATGCATTTGTCCATCATAAAACTCACAATACACACTTAATGCTATTAATATTATAAGTGCGTAAGTTTATATGTTTGTTTGTTACTCCTTCACGCAAAAACTGCAGCGCAATTTTTCATAAAATTTGACAAATACACATAGAGTGTAACGTGGATTAACACATAGGATAGTTTTTAACCCGAAAAAATTTTCTTGTGGGACCAATAACCACGCGGGCAACAGTTAGTATGATATTAGTAAAAAAACATTTTATTTAATTTAAATGGCATATACACCTCAAACTCCGGGCAAAATTAGTTAGTAATCTAAGTTGGTGTATATGTTAAAGGTATGGGTATAAGACAAAGGGGATGTTAGTGTATACAAACGTAGAGTATCGATAACGAAATAAATATCCTAATTTAATCAGAACCTACAATCCAGATTGTATGAAAATAAATACCTCAGCAGCGGTTTTAACTTTTAAGAAAGTGTGAATAAATATAACACACCTGTTTCATTGCTGAGGGAATCTCGTATTTACAACTAGGGGGTGCAAACGTTTCGTCCTACTGTACTTACTATCCGTTTTATCCGATTGCGTAAATATTTACTCGATTAACGTTGCGTTAAAGGACACTGTTCGTAGCATTTGAAATTCAAATGGTTATCCGCAGGCTTGCACCGCAGACATCAGAAACGACACTCCATATTGTGGTATGTCAGCACCGAACTGTTGTGCGCGTGTAACTTACATACAACATGGTAACCCCACCGGTGAAGAAATGCTAAATCGCTATAAGTAATTCTATGTCTCTATAATGGTAAGGTTCCTATTTAGGATTTAGGAATGTAGGAACTTCTCTGTTGTTTTGCAGTCCGGTGCTAAACTTGACTTCATGAGGTCTCGGATTCAATACCAGGATTGACCAACAAATAGAAAATAAATAGTTTTCAAATTTCGAATTAAAACAATATTGCTCGGGATTCGGTTAACCATAGATGCCCTGTGTACCCTTGCCTGGCTCTGGGCGTTACGTAAAGTTATTGTTACTCTTTTGTGTAGAATAATATCCGTTGAAGTTACACTACTGACGTCATGGCGCCGAGGGTCGCTGCGACATGCAGTAGCTACTATACAGCGGAAACTATTTTAAAATGCTATCACAACAGTTTTAAGGAAGAGTTGTTTATTTACCTATTTTGTTTTGATTTTTTGTTTGTTTTAAAGTAATGACTGAGTATGATACATATTAAGTAAGCAAGTAGGTAGATATCCCTAGATTTACATAAAAATGAGTACCCATTTTGCGTGGTCATTGCATCATGCTTGAACGGATGGAGAAATTTTCAAACTCTTTTTTTTTGCATTAATGATTTAATTTACTTTATTTAAAGTGTATGTTTATGTGAAATAAAACATTTCTTTTTTTTATTATATTAAAATAAGTTTCTTTTATGAAGCCCTACCTTAGTTTTTAAATTACTTAAATTGTCTCCTTCACCCTAAGGTTGTCTGGCAGAAATCGCTCTGAAGCGATAAGACCGCCTTTGTTCACCTAAGTTAAATATTATTATAAGTGAAAAAGTGTGTATTTTTTTTTGTAAATTTTGGTGCATAATAAAGTGTATTCATTCATTCCTTCATTCATTAATTATTGTCAGGAGAAGGATCACCCTAAGAGAAAAACCAGGAAAATTGCAAGGAAAGTGCGAAAAACCACAGTTTAATTTGTTTTAAACAAACTGATAGTAGCTGTTAATGTCAAACGATAAGAAGTTAGCCGGATCCGATAGTTAGTTAGAAATACAATATTTTGAGTCATTAAATTATTTTCATTATTTTGACATTTTATTTTAAATTATTTATATAACATATTTTTAAATAATTATCCTATACTAAAAAAAACACATACATTTACATTATGACGGTATACCTATTTACTTTTGTATTTTGTGAAATCGTTTTGTTTTGTTATTATAATAAAAGTTTTCTGAAATTAAGACCACAATTCGCATTTATCATTGTACTGTGGATGTTGTATAAATTATCCTCCTTACTGTCATGTTGTTTGTTTTTGTTAGTATTAACTTTAAAGTTGCTTTAATAATGTTAAGAATTACTTTCCTTTTAAATGTACACCCGTCATGCTACCAATCCTTGGTCGACATAACAAATATTATTTTATAATGATGTGTGTGCAGGAGGCTCGGGGCAGGAGCACGGGCCGGTATTCCTGATGGAGCCGCCGCCCCGGCTAGTGTTCTCGAACAGCACGGGCGCCAGGGTGTCCTGCGCCGCCCACGGGTTCCCGCCCCCGCACCTCGCCTGGCAGACGCCGGACGGTACGCAGCTCGAAGACGTGCCCGGACTCAGGTACATCTCATAAGCATTTTAATCTTTTTTCTTACTTACATCTAAGAGGCGAACATTAAGGCGAAGGCTGAAAGGCATTACCGATAAGACTACTGGCAGTGATGTGCAAAGAACCTTCTCGGTAAGGGTTCACCAGCCTTATAGTGCTATCTACTATAATTTACAGATATCTGTCCAGGATTTCAAGGTCATCAGATCATTTATAAACATTGGAATGGTTATAAAAAAAACACACTCTCGAAAAAAACACACGACAAGAATTAATTAAACATGTTCAGAACATTGTCTTCGTGACTGAACCGTAGTAGTCGCCAGTGACAATGATAGCTAGCTATAAAACAAAAATGTAAAATATGGAGATGCTCTCCCCAGCCAGCTGTCACCCACCACACCGCACCACACAATGTGCTTATTAACTCCATACGTGGCGCATCCTCACGTCACACACCCAACTTAATATTTGATAAGCTCGCGATAAAATATCTTCTGAACACGCCCCTAATCCGACATCAGGTGGGAAACAAAGCGCTATGTATTAAAAAGGCAACAACACGTCAAAGTATTGTATTGTAATGTAAATATACTTCAATATTGGCGTGACAATGCTCTTCAGATAGTACTGTTAGAAATTTATTAAGGTTAAAAATAAGGATAGCATTTGAGTGTAGGTGCTCGATGTTACTTTTTCTGTCTATCTCACTGATTTTAATAATTGTAAAAAAAAAGAAAACCTGCCTACAAAAAATACCAAAACAGCTATTAACTCATTAGATAATGAAACAAAAAAAACTGTATGATAAATTTTGGTAAGGAAGAGCGAGACCACCTGACACAAGTATTTATTAAATACTTAGTAGGTTGATCTCAACAACTGATTCAAATAATGTAACTATTTTTAAAGAAATAACAACTTTAAATTTAATTTAATTTAATTTAACTACATCGTTGTAACATTTTTAACATCAAAACACCGTGAAACAAACCATAAGTTATTTGCAAATCGAAGATTTTGATGGTACTCGGGAACACCTTTAGGGTCCGGCTGTTAGTTTTTTTTTTTATAATATTGGATGGCAAACAAGCAGACGAATTTCCTGATGGAAAGAAATTCAGTCCGCCTAGAGACACCAAAGGTGGAAATGGTGCGTTGCCAACCTAAGGCCGGGATGTTAGGCCTCGAGCAAAAGTAAGTTTACCGGCTACCTTACCCTCCAAACCGAAACACGTTATGACGCTATGGCGGCAGGAATAAGTAAGTAAGGCAGTGGTACCAATCCGGGTGAGTCGCTGCGAAACTTTACCACCAAGATGTTAATCCTCTATTTCACAAATCATTTCTGTTTTGTATATTATGTGTCTTTTGATTATAAAACTATTTCAATGTTGTGGTTCGGTTGGTTAATTAATTTGAGTATTTCTGAATCAGTTGAGTGGTTTTTAGATTGTATAGTTAATAATTTTCATTTACACATTTTAGTTAAAACTAAACTATTTAGCGTCCACATTACATTTTACAATTAAAAAAAATATCCCGGTGACGTCTGTCAATCAAATTGCGATAAACTCAAGAACTAGTCAATGTGTTTATAAGGTTTAAGTATTTATAGGTTCAGCTGTACTACTAGTTAAGGTTTTGTGTGAATTGGTTGAAATGAAACAAATTCCAAACTAGATGCAATCAACAACTTATATAGAAAACAACACAAAATCAATCATCTAGAGAACAAATGTATGATAGTTTTAATCCTCAATTTTTTGACACGGAAACAAAGAGAATGCAAATTCCTGTTCATATAAAATTCCATTGAAAATCTTTCACATGTCATGTCCGTTTCAAATACAAACAAGTCAACAGAATGGCCGCTGACAAAAGCTGAACGAAGTCAATACATCAGATCACTACGTTAATGTTACTGACGCAACTGTCTTTTTAACCCCTGACGGAAAACGAAGGGTGTTATAAGTTTGACGTGTCTGTCTCTGTATGTTTTGTGTGTCTGTCTGTAACATCATAACTTTTGAACGGATGGACCGATTCCGATTCTTGGCTTCATTTATGGTTTCGTCGGCGGCGCAATTTACAGTTTTGAGAATATTTTCATGAAATTAAATGAAAAATAAAAGTGGTCTTTATTGTATACGACGGAGGAGAAACCTCAGTAGTGTTTTTAAAAAGTGTGACGTCAGCATTGCTGGCGCCACAATTGTTGTTTCCATGATGATGACTCATTTTGTGTCTTCTCAAAAAACTTCACAAACGCTTTTAAAATTTGTATATTTAACGGGCAGCGTAACGACGTCCCAGAGTCACAGGTCACAAGCCCTTACCATGAGTTGGTAGAGATTACGTTCGGTAAGTCGACACTTTTGTTCTAAAAACGAGTTTCTCTTAGTTACCAATAGAGGCACTGTTCGAAGTTTTCATACAAATAATTTACAGAGACGGTAGCGAGTATAGTCAACTTGACAAGCCGTAAACTCATGGTAAGGGCTCAGTACTGTGCGGCGATCGGCGTGTGAATCGTGAATGCCCTAACGCCTTTTTTTTGGAATGACTAATGTGTTGCTAACCTCTCGGTTTTTACAACTTCACCGGGTTTTGACCCTTATCGCCTACAGTGCGGCCGTACTTATAGGGCTTGGCGCACGTGCACGTGCTTACAATTCGTTAGGCTAAGTATTGAAATAACAATGATAATCTTAATTTCACATCGCAATAAACTCAAAGTAATCAACTGATGCTATATAAACTAATTTTGTGGACATCATCAAATTATTTAACTTACTCTAGTTTTTCAGAAACTAATGTGGTTGCGCCGACATATACATTAACTTTTTCAAAGATTTCTTGCATTAAATTTTCAAAACACAGGTGTTGTAGTTATTAATTAGTCAAAACTACTGGCCACAGAACACCAGTCATTGAGTTAGGTCTATAAACTACTATTTTTTTCTGAAAACAGTATTTTAGTTGTTCCATTTGGGTTTCACCAATATTTTTTAAACGTATGTTTTTGTTTAAGTATCTGAAAATGTTGTTGTATTAGTTAAAAATTTAAGTCGAAACGCTACTAAGGCCTAAATCGGGTAAAACGCCACAAAGCTTTATCCATCGTCAACTGTGTTTTTTCCCCGTGTTGATCCGGGCTCCTTTGCAGAATAGACCTTTCTTGCCAGGCAGCTCGTAAAAGGCGAGCATAGGCTTATCATCACTAACACAGTGACATCTGACTAGGTGGTCGAGTTTCGCAGCGACTCGCCCGGATCGGTACCACCGCCTTACCTATTCCTGCCGCCATAACGTCATGACGTGTTCCAATTCGGAGGGTAAAGTAGCCGGTAAACTTACTTTTGCTCGAGGCCTAATATCCTGACCTCAGGTTGGCAACGCACTATTACCATCTTTGGTGTCTCTAGGCGGCGTGAATTTCTTACCATCAGGAAATCCGTCTGCTTGTTTGCCTTCCTGTAACATAGAAAAAAAACTGAGATGCAAAAAATAATTATGGACAAATTTAACGCCACCAGTAAAGCTGGAGAGTGCCGTTTGTAACCTGGAATGAGAACTATTTGAATGAAAATGTTAACCTATCGAACGCTTTATCTATTTCTAGCGTTCACTTCCAAATTAATATCGAATGTCACGTTACAGGTGTCATTCAGTTTCAGGGGCTTCAATTGGGAATATCAGTTATATGAAAGTAGCACTATGCTATTATATTTTATAGTATATTTTAAGATCTGAAAGTCTCTCGTAGAAATCATTCCAAATTTTATAAATTGTAATTTGTCCAACTAACAAATACATTGAGAACGCGATCGTCACTCGAAATCTGCCACAATTTCATCGTACAATTTAAATTCGATTGACGTATAAACCCGTAAAGTCAATTATCAAAAGTGTTAACAATTTTACTGACAAAGCAATTTTGGTTAATGCAAATATATTATTATTTAACTGTTTTAAATAATAAGTACATACTCAGGATACAATAAAGACACACGATAGAAGTGAAACTTCAGTCGACAAAAGAGTGAGATAAATATATATAATATGTGCCTCTTACCTGTCATTTTTTCCGTTGCACCCGTTTTGAAATCATAACAATTCGAAAGAAGTTTCACTTCAAAAATATTTGCAGTAGCTTACGAACGGAATCACAAACGATAATTGAACTCGTTTACACTAAACTTAGTTTAACTAAATTCGGTTGGTAATATGTTCCGTGAAATCAGTACTAAATCGTATGATGTAAAATAAATACCAGTTGCTTTTCATATATTTTAATTTGCGTTCCATGTTTTTAAAATTGCTTGTATCTCAAATACATATAAGAGGTATTATATAATTAAATTAATGCGCAGATTTTACGAAAAACCTTACTACTTATTTACTGCCTCACTACTTCCACTTCCCACGAAATTCAGATTCGAGATAGGGTCAGACTTTTGAATCTATTTATATCATCCGGTGTCCAGCACGGGTTAAGTGAGTCATCACCAACCACTCACAATCACAGACTACTGGCGGACGAGTGCTGTGCACCCACTAGCCCAGGTAGGAATCCACCGCCTTACCTATTTATGCCATCATAGTGACCATAGAGTCTGGAGAATAAGGTAGCTAGTAGGCCTTCACAGCATCTATGGTGTCTGTAGGACTCGGTAAGGTCGGAAGAGTACCATCAGCCCATCAGTGCTTGTTCACTGACCCCTAACGTAAAAAATATTTCTATGTTATGTTATCGTTGATTGACAGTATTAAGTCCTTACATTTGTTCTAATATCCACTTGAATCGCAAGATTCTCCTCTTTGGTATATAAGTAATTCTAGATTCAAATTTTACCAATTATTTCCATATATATACTTGTTTTTAGTAATCATTCATTTGTTCTGTTTGCGTCGCTCAGCTAACAAAATGGAAAGATTAAAATATCGCGTTAGCTACGATTGGGAATTCCACCGTGGAAGTAGTACTGCGAAAATGGTTGGAAGGGTTAATGAGGTGTATGGTCGGTGGCGGTCGTGTCCCAAAAGAAAACACAGTGTGGTTTGGTTTCAACGTTTTCGTTCTGGAAACTTCAACCTGCTGAAGAAGCCCCGTGGACGAACGGAGATACGACGAGACAACAAGTTGACAATGAGGAATTGAAGGCTAATGTAGGACAAAATGGGAGACCATTTATGTTGTTATCGTGGTTATCGCTGTGGCCGGCGTGTTAGACCAACTGTGCAAGTCTACTACCGACTACCATTCTCTTCTCATAAGAATGGCAATAGGAAAAGGCAAGACAGGTAAGTTGTTGCACAGAATTCTACCACCAGTGATCTTGTTAATAATGACCCGTTCCTCCTTTGCTCGCGTCTTACGAGCTTCCATGCTGGACGGCAGATGGTCTACTCTATACAGAAGACCCGGACCGACACGGGGATGTATATGATGTATTAATAAAATTATGATGGGCTTATTGCAGTTTTACTGCGCGTTAATCATTAATGGAACAAAATCAATATGTTTCCGTTTAGTGAAACATTAGAATAACATTAAGTAATTAAGGTAATTTTACCATCAATAATATCTAAATCGCTTCTTAATTATACAAAAATAGCGTTACAGCTTTCAGTAGCAGTAGATTTTTATACAAATGAGCGATGTGGTCTTTACATGTATTCTACAAAGGATTATTTTGACGTTTATGCATTTAGATTTTCGGTTCCACCATTATATTTCACATATTTTTTCCATACCGTACTATATGTATGTTACCCATTTAATATACACTGTTCGAAAAATTTAGATAAATTTAACTTTGAGTGTTTCGAATACGATGTACAAAATGTTATCATGTGTATCCATTACCGCATGCGGTGTGAAACCCCTAGGCTTTACTGGACTTAAAATAATGGCGTTAGGGACCTAAAATATGATCCTCGTTGTTTAGAAAATAAGTTTATTTATGATACAACCTGATTGCGTTGTTACCTCAATGCTTATCTACTTCCATAACCTGAACACATAGGTATGATGAAATCGTAAAATAGTTGTGTTTATGCAATGAAGATATTTAAGAAACCAAAACGGTTTTGTCTGATTGGCGAGTTTGTCTTTTTATTTCCTCACATCATACTGCTTAAAAAATTGAGGACTTGCCCAAATAAATAAGCAACATTTTTTTAACATGGCTGATTAAATTATATATATAAAAGAAAGTCGTGTCAGTTACACTATTTATAACTCATGAACGGCTAAAATAATTTGGCTAAACATTAATAGACAGGTAGCTTAAAACCATGAGATTAAGTAAATATACTATTTATCCTGACGATGAGGAAACTATGAAAATTATTAAAAACCCATTGAAATGTAACGGATGGAACGAAGTTCGCTGGAAAAGTTACCTAGTCAATTTATAAAAAAATTATAACTACACTGTATATACTATGTATTAGACTAGCGGCTTGCCCCGGCTTCGCACTGGTATAAAATATACATATGTATACGAACCTTCCTCTTCAATCACTTCATCTTTTGAAAAAAATTGCATCAAAATCCGTTGCGTAGTTTAAAAGATTTAAGCAACGATTAATATAAGTAATATTTTTGAAAAGAGGTTTTGATGATGAGTACCTACATACATAGTTCCGAAATCAATTTTAATAAGTGCAAGATGCACCCGTGCGGTTTCGCCGTGCGTGCGAGTCGTGCGACACATCGGCGGCCATCATTCATTTTAATACCAATTACAATTTTAAATTCGTAATATCTTTTGAATGAATTATCCGGCTGGAATAAAATGAAAAGTAGTTTATAGCTATTGAAATAATCTCGCTCAATAAATAGTTTATTTGGATAAAGATTAGTATTTGACGATAATGTGATCAATAAACATCAGTTAATAATTTAATTACTTTCATTCTATAGAAAAGTGGTTATAATGGCTAAAATATAAATATTTGGTTTAGACTATCGCGGACGTTTTTTGTAGACACTATTGAGTTCTACAACTTTTCTATAAAAGTCAACCATACATCTCTAACCATTTAGGCAGCGTTCGCGAGAATCATTAACGTACGGCAGTTTTTTCGTCGACTTAGTCCACAATTTTCACTATCACGAAAAATCCTATTTTCCGGGATAAAATATAACCTGTACGGATTCGGAAGAATCCCTCTAAGTAATGGTAAAAGAAATTTTGAAATTGGTCCAGTAGTTTTTGAGCCTATTCAATACAAACATACAAAAATACAAAGGTTTCCTCTTTATAATATTAGTATAGACATAGGTAACTCAACAAAAACGCTTCTATCGCAGATCAACTTCAAGTTAATAATAACCTGCTCGTGGCAGGTTTGCATCTCCGGATTAGCTTCCAGCTCAACTTATTTATGGAAATCAATTTAGAGAACTGAACCACATGTCAGCCAATGTTCACAGCTTTTCTAGTTATTGGTCACAGATAATCGTCATCAGTTTGAAACATTTTAATTGAACTATGAGCTTCAAAATCTGACTTAAGCTGTAGCTCTGCATCAAATTCCAAAATATTTAAACCAATTTCAAAAATATTTAAACCAGTTCAGAGCTGATTTACTCACATATTCTGTCTAAGTCCTGGAAGCCGCGTTTGCCATCGGGCTCCTGTTTCTCGTGTAGATGCTTTTTCGCACGAAACACATACAAAATGTTTGCTTGTGGATGTGCTGGTATGCACTGCAAGTGTTACATTGTTATTTATAATATATTCGTTATATTTTACTAACTCATTAATTAATTATTTATGTAATTGTTGATTTTTTATATTATTTATTTGACATTACCGGATACACATGGCTGCAAGTTTGTTTTGAATTTTTTTTTACGAAAGAACGTTCGGCCTATTACAGTTACGCCAGGATTTTTTCTATGTAATCTTGTTAGTGATTTTAAGCATTTATGTCAAAATCGGCTAATTTTGTTTCAATAATTGTCCATAAACGATCGTACAAAATATGCCAAATGAAGACACGAATGTGGTTTATTACAGATTTCTTAACTTTCTCCTACAGCTTTTTGCATTTGCTTGAAGCACAGAAAACTCTAGATGAAATATAAAAATAAAGGATTATTTTTTCAAAAACAACTTATTTTTACTTATTATTTTCGTTTGTGCTTATCATAACTATTTTGTTTGATAAGAAATTTAATTGTCCTTGAAAATTCTACTTATTATAAAATTATTGTGCGCTTTGTGTTTACAAGTGTTTTTGGTAAGTCGGATAAAGGATGTAGTACCTTTTTTAATTTTAGTGGCAATCTGGTTTTTTATCAAGAAATTAAAAAGTATTAAAATATAAAATATTTGAAAATTCCCGCTTCCAGTATTTTTTTTGCTTGCTATACCTACGTGGCGCCACTGTCGCGTAGTTGTGTTAGGGTATGGTTGGATATTTTATTGTATATGTACCTAGTTACTATTTTTCTCAATGAGAAATATTGTTCTGTCGTCATGTTTCCTCATGTTTTGTGTACCCATGTGTTTTACCTTATCATCTGAACAGATTGATATATAAGATATACTTCTCATCAAGTGCAAAAACGAAAAGAATTTTACAATATGGTATTCATATTATGGAGAACTAACAGCAATCTTTAGAATTCAGAAGAATTATATCTATACGCGATATGTATTGTTAATCAGCTGTTACATTCAAGCAAGCCACTTTTCAAGTCAATCAAATTTATTAGGTACATTTACCTTAAATATGTTGGCTGCATAACTATTTTTTAAAAAAATATCCTTATTTGTTTCAAACAAATACTGAAGTATTAGGTTTATCCCATTTTAGAAATAGTGAGAACTCGATATGCCTAACCAAAAATTCAATATTTATAAAAATATTGTGTGTTGGACGTCTATTTGTACGTACAACCAACTCCCTGATTATCCTAAATCACTTCTATTAAAAACATTTTAAAGAAGGTATTTGATTCCCTGTTAATATATATATATATATATATATATATACTTAGGTCAAACATTTCTTTTGCACCCAACATAAATTTAAATACTCGTAACATATTAATCTAATTGCAGTAATTTTGGTTACTGAGGATTTTGTTTTGCCATTGTTTGTAACTGCCCCTGTCTGACTAAGCTTGGAAACTGTGGTAGGGAAAGCAGAAAGGTTACAGTCCCGGTTGACGAGAAGTTTCTTTCGCCGTTACTTCTCCTTACCGGCTAGGATTAGTGGTAGTTTATTGTAGATAGAGTTACATTTATTATATATTTTAAAATAGTTTGTGACTATAATGAATTTTGTGATGATACATTTCATAATTTTTTTTAATGATGATTTTTTTTTGTAATTAATTGCACCGTAGCGGAAATGCACATTCTAACCCCGTTAGTTTCCTTGTCCACGTTATTCATGTTTAAGTTCTTTTCAAAGTAAAGAAGCATCAAAATCGAATAATTCAAAACAAATGAATGGCCGATATTAGCAATAATTGCATCTAAAATATTCCTTTTTACAAAGTTCCTCACTTTTTCTCCTAAGATGTTCATCAGGTCCTTAAAAGTTATATTCAAATCTCGAAATTTGCAATCCAGGACCAGTTCTTTTGAAGATAATCGCGAACATAAAGACATACAAACATACACGTATACGCGTCGAATACAAGACCTCCCTTTTGAAAGTTGGTTGAAAATTGGTCCGCGTCGTAGAACCAAGAGTCAATAAAACTTGAGGCAAGCTAATGAAATGTTTACAAGATATTGTAGTTGTGTTACTCAAGTAGCTATTACATGACATGAGGAAGGACAAAGTGTCGAGAAGTGATTCCGATATAATATTTTATAGCTACATTGAGACTCTCAATTTGAGATCTCTCAAAGCTACTTGGATATAATTGGTCAGTTCAAGTCTTGTGTAAGTACAGATAATGTACTCGTAGCAATGACTAAGTTCTGTGTAAAAGTCACTTTTAATTTGTTGCCTTCCATGATTGATGAGGCAGTTAATACTAGGGATTTAAATGATAATATTGAGTATCAAAAAGATTGGAAGAAAAATTGACGAGACTAATAACAGAATGGCAATCCAAATTAAATCATTTTATTGTATCAAGTAGATTGTAATTTTATATTAATTACTAGGAAACCTATACCAAGATATTATAATTAAGGAGCACAATGACTTCAAAATATGTGAACGAGCGACGCCTAGTGTCTCTAAAAATAAAATTCTAAAAGAACACAATAGTAACCTTTTATTTATTGAATTAAATACATTAAGTAAACCACGAAGTAAACAAATTTTCCACATTAGCTCCCATTTGACGCATTTACTTGCTTTTTTTTGTTAGACTGCGTTAAGCTTTATACAAAGTAAAAAACCGATTTTTTGAAGTTATACTTCTTTTGGCGCGTTAGGAAAAAATGATGAGGGTAAATTTTTACGATGCGCGCACATACCGTCACGAAAAACCGACATGATGAAGTTAGCTATAGATAACATTTCAGTTTTTCAAAAAAAGGTACCAACAAAGTAAAAGTAAGGACATCTACGTATGTTTGCGTGAGAACTGACAACTGTATTCACAACATTTCTTTATTTCTATGGTTAGTGTCATTTTGTCTACAAATGTAAAATAAGGCAAAAGATAAAATTTTTAAAAAGATTTTTATCTTATTACGCCGGAGAAGTATAACTTCTAACGCGTGTACATAAGTACACACACTTTTTGTTAAATTTTTATTGGATTGCTTATCCCCCAAATAATGAAATTTCGAAATGTTTTTGAATAAGGTTGTAAAATATAAAATTTCAAAATATATCCCGTGATAATTATTTTTGAAGACCTAATCCTCAAGGAGAGGCGAATAGGGGAGGATATTTCGTGTATACAATTTGATTTTGATACTGTGTACTGAGTTCTGTGTTATTTCAAAAATAAGTTCTTAAGTTACTAAATTCTTCCAAGGTCACAGGCACAACCACAATACCGAGCACAGACGAAAACTCGAACAGCCACCGTAACAGTAACCGTACCCATGTTAAACAGCTGATACAAAGAAACAAATTGTAAACTAAAATGGATTGGCGTTTTGGAAACAAGCTGTATTTTTCACAATCTAAGAAGTGGTAAACCTTGATCCAGTCCTGAGCAATGCTGTTCAAATGATGAAATTGAAAAAAAAAATATTTGTAATCCGACCCGAGGATAGAACCCAGGACCTCTTGAAGTCGTGGCCGCCACCTAACCACTACACTATAAGGACAATTATAAAACTTGCTTTCGGAACATAATGCTGCACCGTAATTATAAGCTTTTCCAAATTAATATGCGCCTTTACTAACATACACGTACGAGTTATATACCAGAAGCAAACTTAAGGCGGGTTGAGTCCTAGAGACGGTAATTTTTTGAAAACTAATTTTGTTCCTAAAATAGTACCAAAAGAAAAGTATCTTCCCGCTCATATCACTGAAGAAGTAATCAGAGGCACAACCAAGGCACCCACGTCTAGCCGAAGACACTAATTCTTTTTTTATTAGAAAATTGGAAAAACTCAATTTTCTTTTTGTTGCCCGACCCGAGATTCGAACCTGGGACCTAAGGCAGTCAAGTCCAACAACCGAACCGCTAGACCACAGAGGCGATACCAATTAACAAAATTTAGATTTTGATGAAATCCCAGCTTCAAATATTTTTTTAATGCTTCGAAGAATGACACGACTATGGTAAGAGTCAATCGGCATCTGTAGAAACCATAGATGTTATAGGTACGTCGCTGTCCTGTGACCGATATGTCAGACCAATTATTAAGGAAGCATACCCTACTCTCGAGACCGGAAAATGACAAAGAGACGTCGTTAGGCATAAGTAGAGAGGTGGATCCCTACCTGGTAACGTTGTTGCACTGCAGTCTACCATCAGTAGTCAGTAGTCTTGTTGGTGATAACCTATTTTACTGCTTATGCTCGCCTTTTACGAGCTGCCAAGTAGACAGGTGGTCTATTCTAATGAGCAGACCCGTACCAACACGGGGAACAAATAACAATTAAAATTGAAGAATTTCAAATATGTGTAGTTGAAATTGATTGGAGAAATGTGTGATATATTAACCAATAATATTTTTTTTACTTATTATAATAATTGGTGTATTTAATCATTTTAAAAAGTAAAAGTGCAAACGTCCTGAATATGCTCGTACCGTAGTATGTAGTGTTAACATACTGTATTACGATTATTTTTTATATGCATAGAAAAATTTATTAGGTATTCATAATACCCATCTTAGGGTTGTGCCATCCGCTATGATACAAAGTTTTCATATTGTTAGATTACAAATAATATGAAGGAGATTAATTCTCGTAAGTAAATAAAAAGACCAAGACATTCTAAAGCAAACGATGTCGTCATAAACGAAGTCGCAACAATCCAGCTCTATGATAATTAGCGGGAGTAGCAGCAATATTATCTCCGCTCTTTGTCCCGTTATGCTTCAAATGCACTGCATTCATTGTTCTGCGAGTGTCGGGCTTATCTTGAGGACAACAATCCACTTATCTGCTCTGTCGATAGAATATCTGCCTAATAATGCAGTTATAATCAAAATGTAATTAAGATTTCGTCTTTGTGATTAGAACTACATTTTTTTAAAAAAAAACAAGCAAACAGATACAAATTACTGATGACTCTAAGATAGTCCCACATAACATTTTATCAACAGACCATTAGTGGTATTTTAATTATGCTTATTAACGCTTGTTTAATGAATTTTTTGCATGATTGAGTATAATTAAAAAAATACTAGTGTTATAATTTTATATATAGTCCCATTAGTATTTCATTCTCCTCGGTATATATATACTTATAAAAAAAAGACGCTGTTGCACATTTTAGTTACCTGCACATTTTATTTTAAATATGCCCCTCCGCTGTTTCTTCTACATAACAATAATATATTACGTATTAATAACATTAATTTCTATGTGAATGGCAAAACTGGCTGTGCTATATTCGGATGCCGAGCAAATATTTCACTGGATCATATCATTGAGAGTTGGAACAAATTTGTGTCTGATGTAGAGAATCTATAGTTTGCTTCGCCGTTTCTTCTCCTGGCTGGCTCGGTTTGGAAACGGTGGTAATATGTGGTAGATATAGTAAAACTCGATCGTTATAAATTTTACTTAAATTAGTAAGTGCTAGCCTGGTAAAGAATTTATGTGTAAAAATATATAAATAACGAAAATAAAAACTAAAATATATTTAATTGAGTTAGATATTTGCACACCACAGCGCGTTTAGAATATGTTGGTACGAATAAGTATTCTGTAACAACTTTTAAACACATATATTCCGCAAATAATTTTTTTTCTTTCTTTCTTTCTTTCTTTCTATAATGTATGCGATTGGAGTCTTCGAAATATAGTTCAATTTAACCCTAAGAAAACAAGTTTTCACCTCCATTACTAAAAAGCTCCCTTTGTCGTATCTCCTCGTTTGAAAGCACATTCTGACAGCCGCAGCTAGTATTGAAATTCATGACGTTGACGTTTCGAATGACGTCCAATTTCCCGGTCATCTGGAAGTGAAGGCCAAACCGGCTTCAAAATAGCTTTGTATGCTTACTAGGGCAAGATAGTACTTTGGTCAGACCCTTCACTTACAAATTTATACGGCACAAATACGGTCTCGTATGAATTTTCTAACTTTTAGGCTGGGACTCCCCAGTCAGAATTTTCCTTTTGACCTCACCAAGTGCGTTCATCTTACTGCACCATTATTTTCAAAACATTACAATTTAAAGATCTTCAAGAAAGTCTCCTGGTGTTACAGATATCTTTGGTCGGAGGAGATCACTTTCCATCAAGTAAAAGACCTGCTCGTTTGCCATCTACTCGTAATTCGTAAATAAAGGACTTTTTTTAGTCGCCTCTGTGGTCTTGCGGTTCAGTTGTTGGACTTGACTGCATGAGGTCCCGGGTTCGAATCCCGGGTCGGGCAACAAAAAGAAAATTGGGCTCTTCCAATTTTCTTATAAAAAAATGTTGCTCGGGATTGGAAATGTGCCCGGTTGGCGATAGGCTTGCCACCTATCACATTGTGGGACTTAGTGTCTTCGTCTAATCGTGGGTGCCTAGTTGTGCCTCTGCTAACCTCTTCGGGGACATGGGCGTGAAGATACTTTTCTTTTTTTTTAGACAATTGTTACCAAAACAAAAATAGTTAGCGAAATAGACCAAGATATACAAATATTCATATCGCTTACTGAATGGGTCCTATTGAATATATTCTTTTCTTGTTATATGGACAGATTTTCGCGTATTTTTTAAATCCATAAATTTTATAGTTTAGAAATTCCAGTCATAATAACAATCAGTAGAAGGTGACAATGTAACTTAAAATTCTGATCGTAGAGAAAGAATTGAACGTCTTCATTAAGGTCATATTAAGCTGGTTCGACTTTATCACACTCCAATCACATTAATATTTTGTTTGTAATTGTTATTGACTTTTTATTGTCAACAACAGAAATAACTGGAAAAACGTAAGTAAGAGTACAATGGGCGAGCTCATCTCTAGTGTAATAAATTTCTTTTAACCAGCCCCATAAAGGAAAACAATAAATGAAACAAGTGGACTTCGATCTACCTAATTTAAGTACATACAAAACATAACATATACTAAATAATTACTATACAGAAAGAGCTTTTGAAACAATATGAAAATGATCCCTTAATCAATTTTTAAAAGAAACAAGGGTTTTACATTGAGGAATTTTACTAGGAAGTGACTTTAATAACCTTACAGCTTGATCTAAGAATGGATGCAAATGGTCAGTAGAATTACTTATGAGAAATCACAACAGAGTTCAGATAAAAGAATAAAATAAAAAAAAGAATGAAAATTAAATTAATTGCGGAGATAATTAGGAGACAACGATAAGGATTTCACAAAAATCGTTAAATTTTGCGTTATGAGTCGATCACGTAATAAACATAAAAAAGGCATGTTTCTTTTGTGATTATTATATATATTCCGTGATTACACGGCCATTAGCAAAATCTTGAAGGTTCCTATTTTGGGAAGATAAGAATCTGAGGTTGTCCCATATAAAACTTGAATCGACTACTTTTAAAAATTTTGGTTAATATTTAGCAATGCAGCATGTATTCGACTGAATTCAAGGATAAAATCTAGACATCGGTAATGTTTAGCGATTCACAGAAGACTGTCACTTCACAAATCATTTTGTTAAGTAATGTTGTGCAATCTAGACAACTTTGACTAAAGTAAACTAGACACAACGTACAAACACGGGGAGTAAATATCATCTCAAAATGTTTCAACACAAAGCAAGCGCAGTCGAATAATAATTGGAGTTACATAATGACCTGTCGCAAGTAAACACGAAGCCCTGGGGCGCAGATAAATCGGAGCCTGAATAGGGTGGAAACAAAACAACATATTAAGCGAACAATAGTCCCCCAGGCGGCTACAGCTGGACGTATCGTAGGAAGTGTTTATGGAGCTATGTATCTGCTAACAATTTTACAGACTTACTTTGTGGTGGTCAGTTAGTAAGGTTTGTACACTACGTAAACTGCAAAATTGCTACTTCTCAATAATATTACAGCGATAGCAGGTGCAAAATGTTCTACGAAATAATTTCGCTTGTTTTCACAATATCAGATCCCATATAAGTTTGACAACGGCAACATTATCAGAGGTCCTAGCGTACACAGTCAACATAGCTGTACACAATATGCACATGTTTATGATTGTAATAAATCCTAAAAAAGGTAATAGTTTCAGAACTTATTTACTTACATCATCTGTTTTTCTCTTATCCCAATATTAACGCTATGAGTTTCCAACATACACAAACAAGTCGAACACAAAAAATCACCCTAATAAAAGGGATGTTAACAAGTCAGCATCCTTGAAGAAAACAGTTCCTCCAGAGCCTGTTAGAATTGTACAAACGTATGAAGCATTTTAAAGCGATGGTTTTTATTTTTGTTTTCATCATTACATAAGACTGATACCACTCAGTCATAAATAAGGTAACAGATTTTTTAACAAATGTGTTTGGTATGTACAATTAATACTTAATTAATAACAACGTCAAACAGCTAGATTCTTGGACAAATCACCTAAATTGAACCAAATCTCTAATGTAAGCAAATTATATGCGTGTGTAACGGGTGTTAGCTGACAATTTTTATACAAAGAAATACTTAAATAAGTGACAGAATAAATTTAATAAAAATCATCTTCATCACAACACTTGCCCCCATCGGAAATCAAACCCAAGCCTCGCGGTTGGTCGCTGGAGTCAAATCTATACGCTACGAGGGTACCTCGACCAACGAGGCGGACAATATGATACTCTTAACAACCACGCTCAGCCTTGACCTAAATTCTTCGATCGCGTTATTAGAGATTTAGCTTTGTCTAGATGTTGTAAAATTTTTACAGTCTCTGCCAATCAAATCACTACATTACTACATAGTATAAAACAGACTCGCTTCCTCCTGTCTGTCTGTTCATATGTTTTGCTCAATTCTATGAAACTACGCAACGGATATCGTTGTGATTTCTTTTAGTAGATAGATTGATTTAAGAGGAAAGTTTTTATGTGTAACACGTGCATAATACTGTAAAGAAAACTTATAACTTTTGAGATTTCTAATGTGATTTCGTAAATAAGCCGCATTTTTTGTGCTGACATTGTAAACGCTGGCTAAACCATATGAAATAAGGCAAAGTAATGTATGTGCACCTTCAAAGGGTCTACAAAACGTCAGCAAAATAGCATACGTCTATCTCTTAGGAATAACCTACAATAACCACTTTTTGTCTTTCACTTACACTTCTTATGTTTTATTGTAAGTATAAGTTTATACTTACAATAAAATATCTCTTCTACGGATTTATTAATAGTATAGACTTATATTAATTGTTTAGAAGAGTGAATTCTGTACATTAAGGATAATAAAAAGAACGAACGCTACTGAAAATTGGCAGCGGAACACATTTCTAGAATCTATATTGTTTGTGTCTGCCGAACCTTCTGAACAGATTGTAAAGAATTTGGTAGTTACTTTATGTTCCGAGAAAGTTTACAGGCTACTTTTTATCCCGTTTATTAAAGGGGCACCCGTGGGAGAGCGGACTGAAGTATGTATGGACCGTTCCGCAATTTTCGAATCAGAAATTGCAGATGTTGTCCAAGCTCTATGTAGCTAATGAACAATAGGTGCATTATTTTTTGGAAATCAGCTCCCATCTTCTTAAAAGATGGAGTGAGATATTGTATTAAACTTTTCGCAGTGTTCTGGGTAGAAAGCCAAAAATTGGTAATGGGACTAAGTATATGTTACTGAAGAAAAAAATCGTTATCCTTTTTTATTGAAAATCTGCCTCCCATCCCCTTAAGAACTGATGAGAGTTTGTACGGAATTTTCGTCAGTTTTCATGGTGAATAGCTGTAAGTTAGTAGGTGTACAGATCTTTTTTTGTATACAAAAAATACTTGCATTAAAATTTTATAAAATTCTTACCCGGACCTCCTCAAAATGGACTAGGAACTGGACTAGTTTGTTTGAGACTTGACGCAATTTTTAAGTTGAATAACTGACTGTTACTAACAAGCCCTTTGTTAAAAATATATTATAATAATTTCATTTAAACTGTTAAAACACATCAAATGTAATAAACAATTTAAAAAAACAATATATGATTCTTATCAATACAAAGAAAACCTAAATTAATTTCTAAATTCGCTGTCGTTGTCAGTAGGGTTATTATAGTTATACTTGAATCTCAATATCATGCGAATGGAAATTGAAATCGTATATATTTAGTTACAAATAAATTCAACAAATGCTGTAAATAATGTACTGTTTACTTTTCACTAAATGTTTATAACTCGCCAATATTGTGTACTCTTAGATAAAGGGTTCCTAAAATGAAATAGGTATTCGATTCCAATTTCCAATATTGCATGAATCGTGGTTCAAAAGTAACCCCACAGGTAGGGTATACCTCACACAATCTTCCATTGAAATTCATGCAAATGCAATATTTTGATGACGCAAATTATATAACGAGACGCGACGAGTGTGTTACACTGGTAGAAGTAGAAGTAGCGACTTGTACGGAACATTCCCAATAAGCGTCACCATCTTCACCGGCGTAGAAAACGGTGAAATGAAAAATAATGATTCCACGTGACCTGTTGACTCCCACAGATCTTCCGTTCAGCCAATTCCAATTCAAAAAGCTACAATTGCCGATCAAGCTTAGTTTTGCTATGACAATTGACAAAGCGCCAGGACTAACTCTAAAGAAAGCCAGAATGAACTTAAAAAAACCAACCGTCACATGGTCTGTTATACCTTCGGATGATTTTGGCGTTTTTCGAAAGAAACTTAGAAACTTTACATTCTATCCCTAAATGGAACTAGTATAAAATATGGTCTACAGTAGTGTATTAAAGTAATAAATAGAGCACTGTTGGGATATCCCTTCTGCATTCTGTTCTGTAGCAAGATAGGGGAACTATGTCAATCCGGATTTGACGTGAGCGAAGCCGCAGGCAAAAGCTAGTATTACATATTTCCATGGAACGTGTAATAAAAAATCCTGTGAATACGTCTTCGTCAATTTTCATTTCAGTATGCGTAATGTATATAAATAAAAATAGGCTTCAAGCTGCAAGATATGAAAATATATGAGGGAGGCAACAAGAAATATTAAAATGGGGAATTTTAGCGTAGCTTCAGCGGTATATGAGATTATTTAACTCGCTTAAGCTAAGTATCTGTTTCACTCAATCACTTTTAGATTCATTAATCAATAGAATTCGAGACAGACAAAGAAGTGCTTTAAAATACATAGCGGTGGTGACTACCGACGGATGCTACCACAAGTACGGTACATAGACACTCATTCATTAACGTAGTATCCAAAACTTTAGAAAATCAGTTTTTTATCGGAAATGTTTAAAGTCTTTTGTACCAGATTACTCGGTTTTTAACACATTACATTAAAAAAAAAACATTTCCAATAATAAGTTTGAAAGGAGGCCCCTTGATAACTATTAAGGTACATACCTCGGATTTTAGTGGAATGCCTTGCTGAAGAATGTACAAACAGGTACAAATGATTTTTAACCCATTCTGAAAGAAAAAACTGATTTTTCGCAGTTCTTCATGCTAAGTTCATGAGAGCAACTTACACGTCCAACCAAAACACTGGAATGTCTTGAACAAGTTTCTGTTTCAACAGACGGCATAAAAGAAATAAATACAAAATGGGAATTGAATCTAAAATCCGCCATTCAGGTACGTCATAATAAATCGTCTAAACGATTTGATGAAACGTTTTGACGTTATGTTATATATTATGTAAATCATAATTAACCGTTTTGAGAACAATCGTCTATGGAATGTTTAAAGTAAGAAACTTCGGAGTTGCGTTATTAATCACCTGCATTTTAAATAAGTTAATAAGTAGTCATACATTTCCTAAGGTATAACAAGTAATTTACTGAAAACCAACAAATCAAAACTTGTCGATATTTAGAATCTATACTAGCTATCGTCGGCACTTGGTGGAATACCATTGTATACCTACACACGTTTTTTGTAGTTAACACTTATACTTATCCACTGTACACTTTATTTAACACTTTTTGTTACTCTACAGCCAAAAGGTTTTAATTTTTATAGCATCGTAAGGGCTTTGAAACTAAAGATAAAAAATACTGTTTAATGTAACGTTCTACGTTAAACGTTGGCTGTAGAGTAACAGAAAGTGTTAAATAAAGTGTACAGTGGATAAGTACAAGTGTTAAATACAAAAAAATCGTGTGTAGTTGATACTTCCAATTGACTTGAGAAAATATGAACAACTTGAAAAGACTTTGTAATTAACTTGAATGCATGCATTGACAATAATGTTATTATTGAATACGAGTCAGATCGAATCTAATTAAATTGGATTACTCTATAGTCTATGCTAACCAACTTCCTCATACCATCGACTTATTTCAAAGTTCCACATGTTTGTGTGTTGAGGGTTTCAATCAAATTTGCCACCTTTGACACAAACCGCATTCGCCTCTCTACAAATTCCTTCTCTAGTCTATTGAAAATAAGAGCTAGAAAAGTTTGCGTAAATTCTATATGTTTCCAGAAAACGGCGCTTGAATACATCGAGACGTCGGCCGCAGCAGTTTTCACTTGAAATTACTTTTTATATTAACGTGTACATTAAGAAGTTTTAAAACATAATACCCGTGTCAACTCGACGCCATGGCTTGTTTTGTATAAAAACTTAGTTAATACCTACGAGCTCGGGATATACCTATTTCTCCCGCTTTAGAAATTGAGATTGAATAAAATAAAAGAAAGTCTTGAGATGGTTTCAATGAAAGAATTAAGTACAATTCTAGGTGAAAACCAGGTAAGCCTCAGAGAATGCCAGCCGAGCTAACATACCTAATAGTTCGCCGGTGCAGTAGCTGAAGATTTTATTCACTATGAAAATGTTTTACAATCCGGATAACAACATTTTATTTGTTCGATGGAGATATTTGTTTGTAATTATTTTCTTGTAAATGAATCTGCAGAATACACACAAATATATTTCTAAATTAATTTGATATTCAAGCAAATTTAAGTTTTTTGCGTTTCAATTCATGATAATGCTTTTAAACTATAAACGACTAAAGCAACTATGTATTTGAATCTGTAAATATCAAAGGGTGTGACTTTCTACTCATTATATTTTTATTAATGTTATAAATGCAAAAGTTTGTAAGAATAGAAGGATGGATGTTTGTTACTCTATCACACAAAAAGGATTTAGAATTTGGGAGATGAAATTTAACAGTAATATAGTTTATACTTAATATGAATGCCAATAGACTACAATTTACAAATATTTTTTTATAATTTTGGTGTAACAGCAAACATCAAATCAAGTAGAATCTCGATTTCATGCAAATTGCACATTGGAAATTGGAATCTGATTTGTGTCATTTTGTAATCCTAAATAGAATACTTCTAGAATCGTCAATTTTAAATTTTATTTTATTTTTTTATTATATTAATTGAGAAAATTAACAGCGTTACATTAATATTTATACAATTATTTTCACTTAAACAATACAGCTTAAACAGATTGTCCTTACGTGAGTTGGCACGGACAGTTACTTAATAAATTAAGGTTTCCAAACAAATATACACCAATAAAATAATTATTATCATTTCTATATAAAATTACTTAATTTGGATCTTAGTGTGGATTTCCGCAAAGTAGCGCCTTCTTCTATCAATATAAAATATCTTCATAGCTCAATTTTATATTAACTTATTATAATAAATTTTAACCGTCCTCTGGAATCGCTCTATCTAAGGCGAAAACCGTATGAAGTTAGTAAGACAGACGCGGCCGGCTGACTTTTTTAAAAGTACATTGTTGATGATACGAACTTAAAACATATTTATATAGAGTAACTTCTTAGGCCTCAAACTGAATGTCAGCGATTGCGGGGCGGCGACTCTAGCGGCGCGATCTAACACATACCTAGATTCTTATTGAAGTGAACTGGATGGCAGCGGAGCGGGTGCAGAGCGATCTGGCTGCTGACAGGGGGCAGAGCGATCTGGCCATAGCTCGCCTCTCCCGCGCCCGCAAATCGCTGAGATCCAGTTTGAGGCCTTAGTGTAACAGCGCGTAAAGGCTTCCTCTTAAAACTCCAAAGAACACATACATTTTTATAAATAAAGTATATTTTATAGCGAAATAAACTATATTCTAAGGTGAGATGGTTCTTTTTCATTTGCCACCGCAATATATGGGAGCAACGCAGTCGTGCATTTTGTAAAGTTAATTAAGAAGCGAGTCATGTTTATAAAATTATGTAGAAATTCGCTCTCTTGCGACAACATTGTATTTTCCTAGTTTGTATTTTGATAGTACCGTTTCTAGAATTAACTTTAGTTAAATCTCTTGAATTATTTATATTATGTTACTAGTCGACTTAGTCAACTTCGTATCGCTTAACATTTATGGCTATTGCAGTTTTTTATTAATTAAAACCATTATTATTGCAACTTTCTATGCAATTTTCCCGGTTTTTCTCTTTATAAGATCCTTTTTCTGACAGAACCAATACAATGAAAAAAATATCAACGAAGAAAGTGATGCTATGACGCAAAATGTGGAATCATTTCTATAAATGTATATAATATACAGGATTACATTTTGGAAGATCAGCCAAATTTTAAAAGGGGGTTGGGCATCGATAACACTTTCGATCTTTGAAGTTATTATAATTAAAAAAATGAGTGATAATTATTTTTATCCGACGCAATATACCAAAGATATGATTACACGTAAGCAAATCATTCAACTGTTTCCCGCCGACTGCAATCACATGCACCGGCTGGTGACGTCATGACTCGTACTAGATACTTTGACAATCGCTGATAAAGGTTTACGTGACCTCTTTAGTTTTTAGTGTAAAAGGTTAGATAAAATCTGAAAAAACTTAGATATTGGTGTAGTTATTACAATTTTATCGACAACATTTTCAAATAAAAATTGTGTCTTCGTTTCCTTACGATGTGCAACCGCAAATATACATAAGATATGTCAAGAAAAGGTATAGGCGTATATTGAAACCGTTTGCGAAGTTGTTTTCACACAAAATACATAGACAATGAATGTAAGCTGTTCTTTTTTGTTTTGTTCTGTGAGATATCTATGTCTATAAAACAAAAATTAAAAAACTACTTGGAGCCCGTGTACGAAGTTATGTTATACCTAAGTACATAGAAAATTAATGTAGGCATATATTGGTAAAATTTTCATAACCCCGAATATGAAAATATGGGGCAA
>NJDD01000547.1:0-13595 GCA_002245505.1 Calephelis nemesis
CGTCATTCTCGTGTTTCAGTTGGAGGGCAAGGTAGCCGGTTTACTTACGCAGGAGAATAACCATCCTAGCCTCAGATTGACAACGCACCAATGCCACATTTGGTGTTTATAGGCGACTGCATTTCTTAGCATCAGGAAATCCGTCTGCTTATTGCCTCCCTATAACATAAAAAAATAAAGTAATGGCATTCGGTTATATCCGGATATGTAGATATAATTTTGGACGTTGAAAAAAACGACCTTGGTTTGTTGCCACAGTGGCCGAACTCTTTCCAAATGGCTCTATCGATTGTTTATTTGAATGAATGAATGAACACTTTATTGTGCACAATTAAACTTTCTACAAAAATGGTACAATTAAGTATTAACAAGACCATATTGTTATAGTTTATAGTACACAAAAGGCGGTCTTATCGCCAAACAAAGCGATCTCTACCAGACAACCTTTTTGTCTGAGGAGATTTTATAAACATAGGTTCAGTAGGTAGAGATTAAACATACAAAAACTATAACATAAGATTAAAATATTAATAACTAGCTGTCCCGGAGAACTTGGTTTCACCCGTTCAGTATGGGAAATAATAAATAATTTTAAAAAATAATTTTTCCCATTTTCCCTGCAACTTTCCCGGTTTTTCTCTTCATAAAAACCTTCTCCTGATAATAACTAACACAATAATAAAAGAATTAGCCAAATCGGTCCAGTCATTCGGAAGTTATGCGCTTACCAACAAATTTAGCGATTCATTTTTATATTATAGATAACAGTAAGGAGAAAAACAAAACCATTTTTTTGTAAGTTTGAGAATAATAAAATAAGTAGATATGCATATTTCATACCCCAAGGACATATATGACAAAACAACGTGTGCCGTATCAGCTAGCTCAATCTATAGCCATGCCACATATTTACCTCCATAACGGCTACACTGTTTTAAAAAATATATGTAAATCATATGGCGAGGGTGACATACACCTACATTATAGTTAACATTTGCAGGGTCAGCTAGATTTTGCTCTGCATATGATTAGGAGATTGGTCTGATATTTTAAAAAAAATACGTAATGTCAGTTATAGTACTATTGATTTGTACCATTGATGGTACAAGTGACGCAACGTTGTATCCCTAGTACCATTACTGGTACTAATGACACTAATCCATCGTGAATTGTTCGGATCGATCAGGTTTACTTGGTTGACTAACTACTTTTACAATCTGGTACGAAGTGGGTGGGTACCAATCGAGCAAGGAAATTTTTAAAAATACTGTGAACTAATATATTTTTTTAAATATCTTCACGCCCATATACCCGTAGAGGTTGACAGAGGCACACACAGGGCACCCACGATGAGCCGAAGACACTAAAGTCCCACAATGTGATAGGTGGCAAGCCTATCGACAACCAAGCACATATCCAATCCCGAGCAACGTTTTTTTTATTGGAAAATTAGAAAAACCCAATTTTCTTTATGTTGATCGACCCGGGATTCTAACCCGGGACCTCAAGCAATCAAATCCAACAACTGAACCGCTTGACCACAGAGGCGATTTTATTAAATTAATTTACAAATATTTTTTTATTAATTTACTAATAGTTCGATTAATAAAGAACACTTGAACTCTTTAGATGAATTTAATATCTCGTTAATTAAATAATTTTATCAAATTGTTTGGAAGATTGCTAATACAAGATAAGATTGAAGTTATCAAATATCTTACGCACTTATTAAGCTACGCGTACAAATTTAGCCATTTAAGTACACATAAATAAAGTTTATTTTATATTAACAAAGTTTTTACAGCTGAGTAAAGGTTTCTCATTTCCCAAATTTTCGTATGTGCGCAAAATTATAAAATAAACCTTGTCACCGTGACCTTACTTCTTATCTATTAGCGAATGTTTAGGGTTCCGTAGTGAATGAATGAATGTGTTTTTATTCAAATTAAGTATACTTTATATATACATTGTTTGAATGTCAAAATTCATAATTCTAAAATTAAGGATAACATGTAAAATATAGCCATCTATAATTAATTGTCAATACATTTATAAACTTTCAAAATAAGCAATAAAAAATTATATCAAAATTAAACTTATAAATTATTTTTAGTTTCCAAATATTACAAAATTAATCAAAAAAATATTATATTAAATGTCAAAACAAATACATCAAAGTCGAATAAATGGCTAAAACCATTGGTCGTTCGTCTGGCCATCCGTATTGACATTCCACGTGTTGGTCCGGGTCCGCCAAGTAGAATAGACCATCTGCAAATAACGTTCCAATTTGCTTTTGTCATCGCCTCACGCCGACTTATGGCATAATGTTACAAATTCTTTATTTGTCGTGTTACGGTCGCACTTAGAGTGATGTCTCTGATTAACATTAATCTTTCATTAAGTCACAATTTTGTATAGAAACTAAATTAGAGACTGATTAAAGGATAATTGAATTCATAGATGGGTGGCCGTTTGTTATTGTATTGAGAAGGTTCGTATGAAAATAATAGGACAAGACAACATCGTTGGCACTTGGCTCAGCTAGTAGATATTTAAAAAGAACATGAAGGTTTAAAAACCTATATACCTATAACTATGTTTGAACCTAGAACTATTTTTTTCATAGCCAAACGTCCAAAATCAGCAGCAGTATTGTATACAACTAGTACTATTATGAAATTAATATTATAAATGCGAAAGTTTGTATGTATGGATGTATGGATGTTTGTTACTCTTTCACGCAAAAACTACAAAGTCGATTACGATGAAATTTGGTATGTAGGTAGCTGAAGACCCAGAATAACATATAGGCTACTTTTTATCCCGGAGTTCCCGCGGGATTGGGACTTACGCGGGTGAAACCGCGGGGCGCAGCTAGTGAAAATATAATAATGCTATACCTATGACATGAAATGTACTTTTTGCTGATGAAAATGTAATTTTACCGCTACCTTAGGCTTTACGCTACCCTCAATATACATCTCTAGTCTATGCTTGCTGCTACGTAACCCTTAACTGGCGAGTCCAACTCGCACTTGACAACTTTATTTAAGTCGTAAGATAGCGAACACGCAGGCGACTTTCAGGAAATCGTCGTCTACGGACGTCATAGATATTGCACTGGTGCTTTGCCATCTTATGGTCAGGATTTTAGGTCTTATGTTCAAATTATTTATGTTATAGGAAGGCAAACAAGCAGACGGATTTACTGTTGGTAAGAAATTCACGCCGCCTAGAGACACCAAAGGTGGTAATGGTGCGTTGACAACCTGAGGTTGGGATGTTAGGCCTCGAACAAAAGTAAGTTTACCGGCTACCTTATCCTCCGAACCGGAACACGTCATGACGTTATGGCGGCAGGAATAGGTAAGGCGGTGGTACCAATCCAGGCGAGTCGCTGCCAAACTCTACCACCCAGTCAGATGTCACGGTGTTAGTGATGGTAAGCCTTTGCTCGCCTTTTACGAGCTGCCTGGCAAGGAAGGCAGATGGTCTATTCTACAAAGGAGCCCGGACCAACATGGGGAAGCCCGGACCAACACGGGGATCTTGTCCGTTTCCACAACCTCCAGTACGGAAAACGAGAAAGGTGAATATTTGCGGCGGTCAATCCAATCCGGGGAGTTTTGTGTACCAGCTACTTCGTATTGTTTCAGGTATCCTGTTTGGAATGGAATGTGTACTTTCCTGTTAGGCAGCTCGTAATAGGCTAGCAAATATTAAACGTATTATTACCAAAAACACTGGTGGTAGAGTGCTGCAGCTCGTCCACGTAGGTATCCACCGTCCTACTTATCCATGTTCGAAGGTTAAGGCAGTCGACAGATTTGTACAATTGGCATATCACATCGTGAACTTATTTTTGGATCGACTAATGTGTTGCCAACCTAGCGGTTTTGATAACTTCACCGTGTTTTAAACACAGCGAGAATAGGACAGCGACGGACCTACAACATCTATGATGTCTATAGGCCAGAGTTATTTTTTACCGTCAGGAGAGCAAAGTGTTTGTTTATTTATTTAACACTTTATTGCACACAAAAAACAAAAATACACAAAATACACGAGAAGTTAAAAATGCACAAAAGGCGAGTTTATCTCTAACTAAAGAAATTACTTCCAGCCAACCCAATAAAAATGAAGCTGTGAAAATAAAATGGAAGGCATCGTGTACAAAAAAAAACAATTTACTATAGCTATACTTAAAACAAATATTTAAAAAAATAATAATCAAGTGTGTAAAAAATAAAACAGGTTTTTCGTTGTATTATCACAAAAAAAATAGTACCTAGTAGTAAACAGCTATTAAATGTTGTCAGTTGGTTTGTTTAAGCGACTTGATTTTGATATTTCATAGACAACAAAAACTATGCCTTTGCTACGTTTGCCATATATTTTTAAAAGAACACTAGCTGCCTACTCTGGCTTTGCTCGGATGGTAATTTTTTGATCATAAATTGAGTTGTAAGCTATCCTATCTGTCAAGTTGGATCAAACTGTACACGGAGTGTAAATTTAATTGAAATCGGTTAAGTAGTTTAGGAGTCTATCGCGGACAAACAACGTGACACGTAAACCCTAACATTTCAGAAGTTACCTGATATTAACGCCGTCCTTGCTACATCCAGCAATCGGCATTCATGTTATAGTATTTAGGTTCTTTATTTTTGAAGACTTATTTCGCTGTAAGTGTAGCCAGCTACGTTCATCATATTCTTACCACAAAAAACATGGCCCTTCTCTCGGGAAAAAAGTGATCGGACTAGGTATTAATGAATTACAGCTGATTCATATTTTTGCTTTGTCCTTACATTACAGGAACTACTTAGATAAATGGGATAAAAAGTAGGGATGCTACGTACTTGTACGAGTTGAAAAGGACTTGTGATCTTAATTTCCTAACTGTCTGTCCGACGGACGGACACACGGTTTCAAAAAAATGTGTAAATATCTTTAGTTGCTTCTTTTTTCAGTTGTTTGTTTCTTCAACTAGCTGCCGCCCCGGCTGCGCACGGTTATGAAATAAGTATACATATAAACCTTTATCTTCAATCACTTTATCTATTAAAAAAAATGTGTGTGTACTTATGTACACGCGTTAAAAGTTATACTTCTTCGGCGTAATAAGATAAAAATCTTTTTAAAAATTTTATCTTTTGCCTTATTTTACATTTGTAGACAAAATGACACTAACCATAGAAAAAAGGTATTTAATAAGTACATTAAAAGTTTTATTATTATGCATTATTTAGTTAAATAAAGTTTATATAATATTTAATAAAAACTTCAAAAACTTCATCATGTCGGTTTTTCGTGACGGCGTGCGCGCGCATCGTAAAAATTTACCCTCATCATTTTTTCCTAAAGCGCCAAAAGAAGTATAACTTCAAAAACCGCATCAAAATCCGTAGCGTAGTTTTAAAGATTAAAGCAGTACTATGTAGTAATTTGCAGAATTTACTACTCTACATTTTAATCTTTTAAAAATGCGTTAGGGCTAAATAAGGAAACAAAATATACTTTTGTAATAACTTTAATATAATTGGCTTCGATTTCAAATTCAAAATTAATAAAATTTACATTGAAATATATTTTGATAAATTACATCGCTTCATAATTTTGCAAACATCCAAGAGATATATTATAATAAAAGATAAGTTACGTAATTTAGTATATTCATATAATTTTAAACCGGACAAAAATAAGATTGATAAGAAATAACTTCTCAATCAAAGTAGTTTCTGACTTAGTTTGTCCTATTTTATTAGTTTTCCTGTTCATTTCTTGGATACTTGCGTTATATTAAGCCATCAATATACCTAATTCAAGCAAACACTTTACAAATCAAACCAGATTAGGCCAATCATACGCCGTGGATTCATTACCTGTTATGTACCTTATAACCTAGGTATTTACTCTGAATAAAATAAACTGTTCATTTTCGGTTAATTAAATATAGGTAACTATGTACTTAAATTATTCAGTATTGATGTAAGTACTTACACCATATCGCAAATATAACAAAATATACTCGTATGTACTTAATATAAATGATTTGTAACCGACTTCAAAAAAGTAGGATTTTAATGCCAGAATTTTATGTGTGTTAGTTGATTTCCTCTTCACTTGGAAACCGATTTCAAAACTCTTTAATTGAAAAGGTCGTGCGTTGTGGTCTTATTACTACCAAGTCAGGATCTAATGGGATTCTAGGGAAACCGCCAAAATCCTTCTATTTTTGTGTACTTTGACAACATAACATCGAAATTGAAGTCGGTTTGTTATGCATTTCAATTATTGTAAGCAAGGCATATAAAGCTGAATTAAGTGTATTCTTGTTTTCTCACTTACACATACTAGGCATTTCACATCATTTCGCATCATTGTAAAAATAATATTTTGTGCAGTCAGACCTTTAGATATAAATTGTTTATAGGCTTTTTCCAACAAAGTAGAAATTCCTAAAATCCAATGCGTATTAAATGAAATGTGTTCAAAATGAACTACAACTATATATATATATAATAAAGCACGTTCCTATACTATCACAACAATAAAAGGCATTATACAATTGGACCGATCGCTTGCCACAGGTAATACGCGAGTTAAACACTACTGGACTGACAAATATTCAAACCCTGTGTGCTAAGCTCAAGCTAGAGGAGTTTCCTGGCGAGAATACAGAGTGAATCTAACAAAATCTGACAGTTGGTCCAATTATTCTCATTAATTTTAACTTTTTAATCTTCTCAGTCTAAGAACTCATGGAGCGGTTTTACCCGCGGCCGCGGCGGTTGGCGGCCCGCAGGTTTGTGAATTGTAGATTTATAGGCAGAAAGTAAGATTACATTTAACGACGCGCTTTACACCCGCAGCGTCCGAGGATGTCTGCGGTTCCCGCGGTTTGCGGTCGCCCGCCCGTAGAATCATACAAGTTTACGAACGACGATTTCAACAGCGACGGATGTGTGACCGCACAAATTACTGGTCTCGTGAGTCTTCCGTCCGTGATTTCTTAGGCTAAAAGGGATAAATTAAAATAATTTTTAAATTTTAGTTAAATTTATAACGTGTGTGTAGTATCTATGTAAAAGCATACAATTACTGCAAAAATCATAACGGGTAAGAATCAAATAGATCTAAGTTATTGAAAAAACATGGTAAAAATTTGATACGTCTTTCGCAACAGTTTTTCAAACAGTATTTTAAATCACTCTGTATAAGCGCCAAGCTACAATAATAATTTGTAAAATATTAAAATACCCCAAAAATTACTCGTAACAGGTTAAAAGGATTACAATTTTATAATTGTTGTAATTAAATAAACTAGTTTAGATATTTTATTAGATATTTTACAAAAATAAGCGTTTCTAAAAATCTATAATCAGGCAATTATAATGTAAATTATTCATTTTTAATTATACATAAAAGACCTGAAAATTATCACAATTTATAATCAAAAATTTTTTTTCAGAAAATTGTAAGGATGAACTGAACAAATTAGCTAGGAGCAAAATTTTGAAATGGTTATAGACACCAATCAAAGACGAAACAAAGCGTTTCCAAAGTGAGGCTGGTGTTTTGAAGTAGTGGCGTCTGCCTGGCGTGAATAAGTTTATCGCTTGCCTTACCCTTCTCTCCAGACCGGGACACGACAGTGACAATGGCTGTCGTTATAGTGACAGAAAAGCGGTAGTATCTATCATTTTATAACCTCCTTGGTAAGCACTTGACCTGTATTTTGTAAAGAGCCTTGTACTTACACGAGCGTTGTTAACGCATCGTAGTTTTTATATGATTACCCAGAGGTTATAAATAAGAACAAAAAAAAATTGTGTGTGTACTTATGTACACGCGTTAGAAGTTATACTTCTTCGGCGTAATAAGATAAAAATCTTTTTAAAATTTTTATCTTTTGCCTTATTTTACATTTGTAGACAAAATGACACTAACCATAGAAAAAAGGTATTTAATACATTAAAAGTTTTATTATAATGCATTATTTAATTAAATAAAGTTTATTTAATATTTAATAAAAACTAAAATGTTATCTATAGCTAGCTTCATCATGTCGGTTTTTCGTGACGGTGTGCGCGCGCATCGTAAAAATTTACCCTCATCATTTTTTCCTAAAGCGCCAAAAGAAGTATAACTTCAAAAATTAGGTAAACACTCACAGTTTGGAAATATATTATCGCTATATCACCGCTTAAAAGATGTATCACAACGCTTATAGATCATTTCCATTTAAGTACTTAGGTAGTACCTATCTACTTAAAAATATGTACCGCATCATTCCTTTTAATCTGTTACTGTATTAATAATAATAAAATTTTAATTTTTAATAATTACATTCTATTAAATAGAAATTTCTTATGTACTACTTGTGATTTTTCATTTATTTTAAGAAGTGTTAAAAATTCTTAAAATTTAATAAAATTTAGTAGGTTCTACAAATATGAAGTAGACATTTAATGTACTATAAAAAGTGCGCTTAATCTTAAAAGAGAAAATATTCAAAAGTTTTCACATTCGACTAGAAATATCGAAGTAAGGGCCCGTTAGACGATCAAACTTTGTTTATCGTGTGACCGGGATGTTATTACGTCTGCATGCAGACAGACAATACTATTTTGAATCGCATATTTGCAATTTAATTTAACAAACCCAAACTCATAATTATTTCTGCATAATTACTAATTAGTATTAAGTATACGCATTGCAAACCTATCCTATGACGTCAGCAATTAGCGTTCGTGATTTCAAACAGATATATCTAATTAAAAAAAGTTCCAAAAAATATTGAGAAACGTGAAAACTTTTAATTGGACTTTTAACCATCAAGCAGTAAACATTAATCAAAATTAATCTAGTAGGTTTTCCCCCGTGTTGGTCCGGGCTCCTTTGCAGAATAGACCATCCGCCTTTCTTGCCAGGCAGCTCGTAAAAGGCGAGAATAGGCTTATCATCACTAACACCGTGACATCTGACTAGGTGGTAGAGTTTCGCAGCGACTCTCCCGGATTGAAACCACCGCCTTATCTATTCCTGCCGCCATAACGTCATGACGTGTTCCGGTTCGGAGGGTAAGGTAGCCGGTAAACTTACTTTTGCTCGAGGCCTAACATCCTGACCTCAGGTTGGCAACGCACCATTACCATCTTTGGTGTCTCTAGGCGGCGTGAATTTCTTACGATCAGGAAATCCATCTCCTTGTTTGCCTTCCTATAACATAAAAAAAGAGGTTTCCCGTGATGCGGAAACAAACTGATGAACTAAGGCGCCTTCACTATTCAGACATAATCAAATCTAATATGTTATGTGGACAAATCTAAATTTGTTTTACATATACACATACATACATATCTTCACGGCAAGTCCCTTACGGGGTAGGCAGAGACTATCGAGTGCCAGATCTCACGATCCAGACAACCAAAAAAAAAATGATTTTTATTTCTTCATATTACATTAAATAATTTCTCTTTATAACAAACTAGCTGCGCCCCGCGGTTTCACCCGCGTAAGTCCCAATCCCGCGGGAACTCCGGGATAAAAAGTAGCCTATATGTTATTCTGGGTCTTCAGCTACCTACATACCAAATTTCATCGTAATCGGCTTTGTAGTTTCTGCGTGAAAGAGTAACAAACATCCATACATCCATACATACAAACTTTCGCATTTATAATATTAATAGGATATTCATTTATAATATAGTTTATAGTATAGTAGTGTTGCTTCATATTAAACATTATAAACAGAATACACAGAGGTTGTTGAATTCTACTTATATTACTGACTGTACAAACTGATCTGAGATTATTTGATCGTCTACGTGCACCTGAGATTGAAACTTACTATTAATATACAACTTATATAATATATACAAATAGTTTCGAGATTTTTTTTATAAATAACACACATGCACTCTCTGTGTGGTCATTCAAATAAAAAAACTTTTTCAATTTTGGATAACTCAACGATATACGTATTCAACAAAATAAGTGTGACATATTTCTATTTGCAGATATTTTAATTTAAAAAATAACCTGTTAATGATAGACGAATATTTTGAGCTAATTCCTGTCTGAGTATATTTTTTTTCCGTAAAAAATGTGATATTTTTAATTGTTGGATAAAAGATAATAAAAGAGTGTCGTACTTATAAGTTGTATCGGATTAAACAGTCTCTATGTCTGGGGCATCAGAAATCCTAAATGAATGGACCAATATCGATGCGGATATTTTGGTGTGAAGGAGCCTCTCCTTTCTACATTTCGGATATGTTTTGTCAGGGTTTATTGAAAGCTTTTAATTTTAAGATAATACTTTTTTATGAAATTAAAATTGGATATTTCTCAGTAGATAAGCAGTTCTGACAGTGTAACATGACAAAACTATATCTACATAAAACATGAAACACTCATTTTAAAGCATACTGACGAAATCGGAATATCGGATGGATTGTAATTAAGCTGTCATTTTTATGTCGGCTTTTGGAGATTTGTATTTTAAAAGGATGTTTTAGGCTCAGAAGCATCCAGTCCCAACAACATACTTTTTATTCGTTTCCTGGAATACTTTCAAAAGGTCAGATACATTATTTTACGATTCCACAATAAGTAGATAAAAAGATTTGATACATCTATAGATGTAGAATTTACTTGGCCGAACTAAATGTCGACTTTGTCCTTTACTAAAATGTTAATCAATTATATCTCATATGTTAACTTAAACACAAACTAAATTATCACTAACCATTAAGTTACTTGTAGTTCCACACTCTCTACAATTCATTTTTGGTCCATTTTTCGTTGCCATACCAAGATCTATGTCTTCTATGACATTTTAAACAACGGTGGAACAGTAAAAAAATATTTAAAACATTCGTTAAAATCATATTAAAAAATAGCACCTATCTACTAGACAATGTTAATGTTTGTAAGTATGTAATAATATTTCTATTAATTTATGGGTCATAGCTTTAACAAAATATAATACTAGGTATATACAACGTAAGTACATATACATATAAATATATTGTTTATTTTCATATTGATTTTGTTAATGAATTTGTAATAAACATATAATCTTTTTGTTTGTCCTTGTTTTATGATGGTTAAAAAATTATAAAGCCACACTGTTTTTAAAGTTGGGTTTAAAAATGCTTCTTTTTTTTTTTAAAAAAAAGGACGATAACTGTGTACATCCTACAAGCTTTGTACATCACTCAACTTATCCGTTTTAGTACAAACTACTAATGGCAGGTGTTGAAGTAAGTCATAAGTCAATGGCGTGTTTTTGTGCTCTTTATCTTTCTCATTCTGTTCTCACAGCCGTTCTCCTATGGTGTCAAAAAATGTCATAAGTGGTCACAAATACATGACTTCAATATGGTTACTAATATTTCACTTATATTCTGCACATAAATGTCTTCACGCCAAGTCCCTTACAGGATAGGCAGAGAGTATCGAGTCCCAAATCTCACGATCCTTGCAAAACTTTCTCGCTTACTCCACATTGCCCTTCCCATACAAAAACCGGTTTCGGAGACCGTTGACACCACTCTCGGGATAAGACCCGAGCAATTTGATCCTTGAATGTCAACCTCAGTCTCCCCGGGTACCTACATCCATCCACATTCGCATTGTATATCTGCTTTATCGATCTTTCAGCTGCCATACTTTTAAACATGACTGATCCAGGGGCATACCCTTTCATATTTTAATACCAACATTTTCAATCCCACTCTTACTCAGATCTCACTGTTACGAATATGGTTATCGAGATTACACCACAGATTTTTCTATTATTAATAATCAAAGCATACAGTTAATATACAAAATAATTTTACACTATGAACATCACCATAATTAGAATTTTCGTAATCATCATCGTCTATACATTTTATCCACACCCTGATAAGAGATGAGGGTGTGGATAAAATGTAGAAATTACCCAGTCCCAAATCGCATAAATAATACGACAGTGTCAAGGTCAATTATTAACGTTATACCGTAAAAATGGACTCAGTTAGACGCGCACTGGTTTGGCGCGGGTAGCAGATGCGTGTCATCACCTTCTCTGTTCTAACTCTACTCTGTTTCTGACATTTCCACCCTTTTCACTTATGACCTTCTTGGTTTGATTTTCATTAGAGCTTGGGGCTGTTGTTTTACTGTTAACTTTAGGTTGACTGTTACACTGTTTACTTTTATTTTCATTTTTATTAACGCCAGTTTGTGTATTGGTGTTTTGCTTAGTAATAACATGAGTAGATTTCGCTCTATGATTTTGACAGCTTATTTCTTTACTTTTGCATTCTATTTGTTGAGTGCTGTCATTTTGGGCGGAACTTTGACTTTGGTCCTGTTTCTTTTTGATTTCATTTTCACTTGTGGCATCTTTACCATTGTTCTGACTTTGGTCAGCACGTTCTTTGTTTTCTTGGACCGCTTCAAGTGCAATATCGAAGGATGTTTGCCTGAAAATATAAAGGATTTCGTGTTACATATCTATCTGATAGACCAATATTTTAACAGTGATTTTGGCTAGTCTTGAATATTTGTATAGGATAGGTATCTAGTAGGTACGTGCTTGTTCGAGTGGTAATTATGATCTTTACAATGTCTAGCCTATAGATTATTAGTTAATCATGTTTATACCTATTCTATTTACTTAATACCTACCTAATTGTTGCTATATACAAAATTGTTGTTATTTTTTTGTAGTGTGCGAAAATGTGTAATCTACCTAATTTAAAATAGTTTAATAAATAAATAATGTTAAATCAAGTATGAATTTTATTGTATTATGTGGTTTTATAAGTAAGTACAAGACTACTTAGTTTAAGCATCCAAAGGGAAAGGATGATGCAGGGTATTGGCATGTAAAAAATCAAGGGCAGATGCGAAAAAAGGGGTTAGAAGCAGACGTCTGAAAGCTACGAGTATTAATATGTAAGAAGTCAATAAATGCCACTCGCATATCGGCCACAGTGATTCAATTTCGTGTAGAAATTGAGTAAATTAAGCAATTTAGGTGACGTTTTGCGTGATTTTATGTTGTTTAAAGTGCAGAAATAAACTATTACTATAAAAATAACTAGGTTCTTAGGGCGATGTATTTTAGCTTTTAGATGCTAACCAAATTATCTAATCTATATATTAATACGTGATGCCAAAACTTTGGACCCCTTTTTACGAAAATTGCACGCACGCAAGAGCATAAAATTTGGCACACTTATAGTTTATGTGTAGGAGAAGTGCAGAACGCTAATATTTTACAATGATAAAGCTTATGAAGTACGTTAAATCAATAAATAAAACATTACCCACACTACCATGCATTTGACACACACAAACAAACGATAAAAGATTACAGATGGCGCACTAACTATTCATAAAGTTTAGTTAGTAGTAAGTAGTAGTTAGTCTTGAGAAATGAAGATGGCGTTCTTATCAACAAGATATTAAAATTTATTATGGTTGAATTTCGACCAATAGGCGACCACTAGTTAAGATAAGTATACGTACTTGTCCAAGAGGTAGCTGCCGGGTGCGGAAAGTGAGCGGCCGGCGCGGCAGAGGGCAGG